>NW_025568536.1:0-37198 GCF_020424385.1 Procambarus clarkii | reverse complement strand
ATGAAGCTTGAAATTACCATAATCTTATATGTAAACTTCCTGTAGACTTACAGGAAAGTTTACAATGTAAACGTTCTTCCCGTAGACTTTTCCTGCAAAATTTTTAATGATACGACGTAAAAGATACGCTTTTGTTTTTGGGAAAAAACATAATATATGAAATTCGGGTAGATTTATATATAATTCCCATAGCTTTAAATATAAACATCCCAGTCCATAGACTTAAATTGAGATCTTAGGTGTCATGGGACATATTTTTCCTGCTCTATCGTGCACTGAATTAAGTACGAAATTGCATAGTGCACCAGTGATGTGCACCGTGATTCAACTTTCTGAATATAACTTTTCCAAAGTCGTGTTGGGTGTCGTTGGACAGCCCGGGACATTTGCTAGCCAGGGTTCTTACTCTGATGTAGTTAGAGGAAGATATATATCCGGCCCCAAGCCAGTAGAGGCTATCAAGGGATGCGATCCGTGACGCAAGTAACTTAAAGGGAGTAGGGAAAGAAAGCTAAGAACTTAATATAATATAATGTTCACCTTCACCGTTTAATATATATAATAAAAGAGTACACAAGGGGGAGGGGTATTAACACTTTACAAAGGGGATCAACACTGTAGTCTTCTGCTGGAGACTATGGATCCTCGAAGCTAGGTGCTGAGTCCGCGGTGCTTTCTTCGTGGCCTCAAGACGTGTCCTCTGAGAACGCCGAGTCTACCCTGGCCACAGGTCAGCCACAACACAGGTCCACTGGGGGCACCGTCGTGGAGGCCGTCAACCACACGTCCAGCAGGTCTGCTGGCAGGTACTGAGCCACCAAGGCTGGCACGGCCACTCCACGAACGATAAAAGGGTACGCCCTAGACAGGAGTCTCGTGTGATATCACCAATCACCCTCCTGTCCTCAATACCCCAGTGGATTATCGTCTCCAACCGTCGGTCCCGGGTAAATCCTTCCACTGCCACTCCACTGGCAGGCTTAACACACCACAGTGTTCTTCCGGGGGGACGACGTCACAGCAACTGCAGCAAACTTCAAGGTATGGAGACTGGCTGCCTCGGGTAGACTGACTCCACCTTCAACACAGTGGTCCCAGGTCGGCTCTGTAAGCAGACACGTCATCAATAACAGAGACACTAAAACACCACACTTACTGCCTCAGATACAAACGCCCGACATATCCACTCCATAGATGGCGCTGTCGTCTAAGCACCACCTCACCAGAGGTCAGGAGCGGCGGTGTTGAGCGCTGAACCAGACTGGAAACTGGTCCTCGAGGCCAGTACACGCTGTCCTCACTAGGTGTCGTCGTTCGTTTGGCGGGGGTTTCGGGAGCTGACCCACAGATGGCGTGTTTGTCACTGCTCCAGGCACGGACGCTGGATCCGGGTTCGTAACACCTCCCCACCAAAAAGAATTTGGTTTGGGGTTCTATAAAAAAACAAACCAAATTAGCAGGGCGACACAACTCCAAATGGACTTACTTATACTATGAACTGGAGTGATGAGGCTGTCTTGTCCACAGAACTTTTCTACTAGCCATTTCCGGCACAACGGGAACTTGCAGATAGAAGGCAATGATCTGCCTGACGTAATCTTCCACGTCTCCACTGCGATGTCAAGCAGGGGCGTCATCTCACATCTCTCGAGTACGGATTGGTTTCGACGCGATCTGGGGTGACTCGACACTTTCCTATGTCGTGGCACCGATGATGGCTGACCACAGACGGCATTTCTGGTGCCAGTCCGATGGTCCTTCAGGGAGACAGGAACCTGGAATACAGGGGTCTGATAATTCAGAGTGATAGCGACCGCGTTAAAACAGTACTTACAGCATACTCTACTAGGTCCACACCTAGTCCCAACGGGGCTGTTCGTACGTCGCAGGTGGCATTCGCTCTGCCACCGTCAGGTCGACCAACGTTCCACATAACGCTGCATTGAGGCTCAGCAGTCACGCGGGGGGTGTCAACCTGTCGGAAACAGTCACTCACATTATCACATGTCGTACCTCCTGTATCATCTATTACCTCCCAGGTCCCTTCTTCAACTGCAACACTTGCAGTACAACTCTCCAATCCCTGGGACCTCTTCGCGATGTTTATATGAGCCATCATCTGTCGGGTCGTCCACTGATCCTTACTGAGAACACAGAGAACACATAGGAGAACAAAACAAAATACCGATAGGAAACATTTGGTAAGTCGAGGGATAAGTTTCCTGAGCTTGTCATGTCCATAGCCGGCTATATCCACTAGCCTGGCTTGGACCAAAGAGGGCACTAGACCTTTAGAACATACCTCACATACCTCTGACGTCTGGGGAATCTCTGGCTGGTCCACTACACGCTGTAACTTGCCATACCGCAAGCACACCTCAGCCTTCGCTCCAGACTCGTTGGTATCCGTGGGTGTCTGCACACGAGGCCTCTTTTCTAGCTCAGGTACTTCTGCCATCGTAACCTCATGTTCCTCGTCGAGAGAATCAGGAGACTCTGCTAGAATAACTGTCGATCTGCGGGTGAGAGGACAAATTAGACATGTTCAAATCCGTGTCTGTCTTTACCTGGACATTACCATTGCCTGTTGTCACCTCCGACCTTGCTGTTCTGGTAGACTCGTCCGCAACCTTGGGACGATTGGTGCTCCAATCGGTCACCAAGTCGTTGGCTAGTACCACGTCAATCCCAGCCACAGGGAGGGTATCGACTACTGCCAACTCACATGTGCCGCTGAAATAAGGCGAATCAAGATGTACTGGCACTAAGGGGGCGATGTACTGCGTCCTAGGAAACCCAACCAGGATCACCTCTGGTCTCCCATCCACACTTACTCCCTCGGGTAACGAGCTCTTCACGATCAGGGACTGGGCTGCTCCACTATCTCTGAGCACTACAATTGATCTACCAGTATGATCACTCGTTACATACCCGGTTGAAGTGTGAGGGGCCAACAAACTTGGTCCTTCCTGCGTCGTCGTAGCCTGGTTTCCTACTGGTGATGTAACACAGCTCACCAACATCACCTCCCTTCGTGCGCTGTCACCTCTTCTACCTCGGCACCTAGCAGCTATGTGCCCTTTCTGCCCACAAGTCCAGCACACCATATTCCTCCTCGGACTACGGTGTTTCGGACTGTTAGGACTTGTTCTTCGGGGGCTACTTGGGGGCGTCTTCTTAGCACTTTGTGGGACGGGTCTTTCTTCTTCTACGTCGTGAGGTCTGTCAAACCGGCGCTGGTAATTCCTCGGGACGTACTTAGCAGACGGCCTATGAGTCAGGATATACTCTTCAGCCATGGTGGCTGCTGCACTCAAGGTCTCTACCTGCTGTTCCTCCAAGTACGTCTTGAGGTCTCCAGACAAACAATCCTTGAAGTCCTCGAGCAGAATCAGCTGTTCGAGGTCTTCCCTGGTCTCCACCTTCCGAGAGGCACACCATTCCTGGAAAAGTCGCTCCTTGATGGTGGCGAATTCGGTGAAAGTGTGCTCTGAGGTCTTCTTCAGGTTTCGGAACTTTTGCCTATATGCCTCAGGTACCAATTGGTACGCCATGAGCACCACTTTCTTCACCATATCGTAATCGCCGGAGTCGTCAAGGGATAACGTAGAGTAGGCGATTTGGGCCTTCCCAGTCAAAACTGACTGTATCATGATGGCCCAATTCTCCCTTGGCCACTCCAAAGAGGCAGCGACTTTCTCGAAGGCTGCAAAGAACTTCGAGACTTCCCTCTCATTGAATTTGGGGACCATTTTGATATTCCTTACCGGATCGAAACCGCTGGTGTCCGTTGTTAGCCTCCGACCACCGCCTAACCGTAATACTTCTAGTTCATGTTGTCTCTGTCTTTCTTTTCTTCTCTCTCTCGCTGTTTCTCTTCTCTTTCTCGTTCTTCTCTTTCTCGTTTCTCTTCTCTTTCTCGTTCTTCTCTTTCTCGTTTCTCTTCTCTTTCTCGTTCTTCTCTTTCTCGTTTCTCTTCTCTTTCTCGTTCTTCTCTTCTTTCTTCTCTTTCTCTCTCTTCTCTCTCTCGTTTCTCTTCTCTTTCTAATTCTAAACGCCTCATCGCCAATTCCTTTCTTTCATCTCCATTTCTTTATTTTTCATCTCCACTTCTTTATCTTTTAATTCTCGTTCTACTTCTAACTTCTTCCACTCTATCTCGCGATTGATCTCTAGGGCACGCATTTTGACTGTTAGGAAGCTGATATTAAGCTCACCTGCATCACTGTCAATGTCACTGCCCTTATCTTCCTTTTCTGTGGAAGCTATTTCCTCACCTTCCCTTGTACTAGGAGTCTCGCCTTCCTGTTTCTCTTCTGCCTTCAGGTGCCGGTGAACCTTGGACAAGATCTCCACACGGGAATCACTGGCACGGATCTTGATCTCCAGGTAGGCGCTCACTAGTACAAGTTCCGGTTTGCTTAGATATTTTAATCTGGCAAGACAGTCCACTCTGTTCAGAAAAGCCTGAACATCGTCCAGATCATCGATGGTAGCTTTGTCTGCCATTGTCACAGATGGAACACTAGCACTTAACACACCGCTTACACGTTAGCACTTAACACACCGAGCACTGTTCTACGCCAATATTGCACTTTATCGCACCAAACACTGCACTTGCCAATATTGCACGTAATCACTTCGGGCACCACACTACCCAATATTGCACTGAGTCCAAGCGAACACTTCGCTCTACAATATTGCACTAAATCACTGAGCACTACTCAATATTGCACTTAATCACAGCGAGCACCTCACTCTACAATATTGCACTGAATCACTGAGCACCGCACAGGACGTATAACGTCACAATCGTCTCACACAGGGGGAATTATTTACAGGGATTACGCCACTTCACCACCCCTGTCAAACATACTTAACAAGGGGACGGATCCCGCTGGGGATGCCAATTATGTTACGGCCCTCTCGGGACGCAACGGGGTTCTTACTCTGATGTAGTTAGAGGAAGATATATATCCGGCCCCAAGCCAGTAGAGGCTATCAAGGGATGCGATCCGTGACGCAAGTAACTTAAAGGGAGTAGGGAAAGAAAGCTAAGAACTTAATATAATATAATGTTCACCTTCACCGTTTAATATATATAATAAAAGAGTACACAAGGGGGAGGGGTATTAACACTTTACAAAGGGGATCAACACTGTAGTCTTCTGCTGGAGACTATGGATCCTCGAAGCTAGGTGCTGAGTCCGCGGTGCTTTCTTCGTGGCCTCAAGACGTGTCCTCTGAGAACGCCGAGTCTACCCTGGCCACAGGTCAGCCACAACACAGGTCCACTGGGGGCACCGTCGTGGAGGCCGTCAACCACACGTCCAGCAGGTCTGCTGGCAGGTACTGAGCCACCAAGGCTGGCACGGCCACTCCACGAACGATAAAAGGGTACGCCCTAGACAGGAGTCTCGTGTGATATCACCAATCACCCTCCTGTCCTCAATACCCCAGTGGATTATCGTCTCCAACCGTCGGTCCCGGGTAAATCCTCAGGTACTGTGGTGTTTGTGTGTTACTGAGGAAGTCTTGGTTGTAGGGTTGATGTAAAGTCATGACTTGGTTACTGACTTTAATACTTAATATGATTACATGACTAGTAGCTACCAAGCTTGGCTGGCGTCCTGTACGCTCTCTTGTTTACCTCCACTCTCTCTCTGGCGTCCCAGCCGCCGCACATAGAAAACGGATGGTACCATTTTCTGTGAACATGACATCCCTCCTTTTCTTTAAAAAGAATGAATACAGGATGTCTACCATGCTTGTAGCACAAAGCAAAGTTATTGACACAAAGTAAGTTATTACCATATCAAGAGATACTGCATACATTTAACATTAATTAAGCACACAAAGAATTTAAACAACTTAATCTTTTCCACAAAGGATTTCAATGTTAAAAATACATATGCAATGTTAAACAAACATGAAAGAAACTGTACTACAAAGTTACAAAATATTGAATGAGATATCTGCATTATTCAAACAATATTAAATTTAGTTTAGCATAATAAGTAAATACTTTTCATTACATAGGAACACAATTAATCATCAAATCGTGTAGGGCGTTTAACATGACGTTTAGGACGAGAGTCCTTAAATGCAATAACATCCCTTGATGAATTGTTTGTCGGGTTATAACTATTTTTTTCTTTTTCTTTTGCACGACTTTGCACTTCATCATTTTCTACACTAGTTGGAATCACTTTGAAATAAGCCATATTACGTGTTATACTATGATCTCTATTACTAGCTGTTACCATAGTTCCTTTTACACTAATCACTTTATATGGTTTTGTATCATACGGCATATCTAACTTTCCCTCTTTTTTCTTTTTAACGAGAACAGTGTCTCCAACCTTTATGAACTGTTCCTTTGCACGTTGATCATGAGCAATTTTCATTTTGCCCTTGGCTAGTGCATCCTTCTGAGCGAGACGTTTATCCGTTACCTCGGCTGGCATGACGGGTAGTGCGATTCTCATAGGACGTCCAAATAAAAGTTCGCCAGGCGACTTGCCCAGTGTTCCATGTGGTGTTGCACGGTAGTTCCTGAGAAAAGCATACATAGCTTGTTTCCAGGATCGTCCTTCGGCATGAGCACAGCGTACCGCTTTCATGAGAGGTTGCATGAATCTCTCAACTTCTCCATTTGCTTGAGGATGTAGTGGCATCACACGGCGGTGTTTGAATCCAATATGCTCAGCAAAGTTGACAAAGTCTTGTCCATTGAATGGCGGTCCATTGTCCGTCTTGACAACTTCAGGAATGCCAAAGTTTGAAAAGATCTTGTCGAGTTTCGGGATGACGGCCTTTGCAGATGTGGAATTGATGATTTCTACTTCTGGATAACGTGAGTGATCATCAATGACTACCATCAAGTACTCTCCAGTTGGTAGTGGTCCGCAGAAGTCCATCGATACTTCCGTCCATGGTGCAGCAGGTAGTGGTGAAGGTTGTAGAGGTGTTGGTCTTGAAGTATCCACTGCAGCTTGGCAAGGGACACAGGCATCATGCATATCCTTTGCTTGACGATCAATGCCAGGAAACCACACCTTTTCTCGTAGCAGCTGTTTCGTCCTAACAAGACCTTGGTGTCCTTGATGTGCAAGCTTCAGAGCACGTTGCTGGAGAACAGCTGGAATCACGATACGAGTACCTCGCAGCACAGTGTCGCGTTGTTGCGTAACACTTAATTCTGTCTGGATGCGTTCAAGTGCTTTGAATGCATCTTGGTCAACTCCTGAGGGTGGGATGCGTGGAAACTTTTTCTTAGTCAATGCATCCACTGTTGCTTGCAGAGTTGGGTCCTCTAGGGTTGCAGTACGGATTTCATCAAGAGTAAGAGCCTTAGGGACTGCATCACAGGTTACAGAGTGTACATATTCCTCGGCAACTTGCTGATGCTTGGTGATGGTGAAACTGTTGGCAGGATGTCGACTGATGTAATCAGCGGGATTGCCTGCACCCGGCTTGTATTTCACCGTAAAGTTGTATGGTTGCAGACGAAGAGCCCATCTCTCAATGCGAGCTGGTGGTTTGGACTTTGGATTATTGAAGATGGTCTCCAACGGTTTGTGGTCAGTGACTATCGTGGTGAAGGGTGCACCAAGCAGATACACATTGAAGTGTTCACAGCCCCATACAAGAGCAAGAGCTTCCTTCTCTGTCTGACTGTATCGTTGCTCAACATCTGTGAGAGAACGGCTGGCGTAGGCAATTACTACTCTGGAATCTGGTTGACCAGGTTTGTGTTGGGCTAAAACAGCACCTAATCCAACAGGACTAGCATCCACCGTTAACTCAGTGTCCATTGATGGATCAAAGTATGCAGCAGTCGCATTCTCTACTAGTGCATCTTTCACAGCATCAAATGCATTTTGCTCGATATCGCTCCAGTACCATGATGCATTTTTCTTCAGGAGCTCACGTAGAGGCTTTGTAATGGTAGCAAAATCTGGAATGAAGCGAGAACAGTAGTTTGCCATTCCCAGAAAACTATGTACTTCAGTGGACGTTGAAGGAGGTGCAGCATTCTTGATATCTGCAACTTTCTTAGGATCTGGAGACAGACCTTTGTCACTAAGTACATGTCCAAAGAATTCAATTTTATGTTGATTGAACTCACACTTTGCTCGGCTTAGCGTCAAATTCTTTTCTCGTAAGCGTTGCAATGTTGCACGAAGAGCTTTGTCGTGTTCAGCTTGGGTACGGCCATAAACAATGATGTCATCAGACATGTTGTCAGCATTAGGTATGTCTTGCAATACCTGGCTGATGATGTGCTGGAATACCTCGGCAGCACTGTTAATACCAAAACTCAGGCGCTTGTACCTATACAGACCTCGATGTGTCGTAAACGTTGTGATGAAGCGACTCTCATCATCAAGTTCAAGCTGATGATAGCCCTTGTTTAAATCTAACTTGCTGAATACAGTTGCACCATTCAAGCGGTAGATCATATCATCTACAGTGGGTGTAGGATGGCGTTCACGCATTATTGCCTTGTTGGGAACACGCATGTCCACACAAATGCGTATCTCATCTGGATTCTTCGGCTTTGGTGGAGTGACAATTGGGCTTACCCATGGTGTTGGGCCTGTTACTGGTTCAATGATATCTAGTTCCATCAGCCTATCCAGTTCGGCATCGACTTTCTTGCGAGTATGGAATGGTTGTCGGCGATGTGGTTGGGCAACTGGAATTACATCTGGGTTGATATGCAGATGTACTTTGCTATCAGTATAACAACCTATGGATTTAAATCGATCAGAAAATTCAGCAACAATACCATCAACATTGTTTGCAGATTCCACTGCTACAGCATTAGAAAGCTGAAGTAGCCCCAATTTGGTTGAAGTCTTGTAACTGAGTAAAGACTCCTTTGCATTCCTAACAACATGGAATGTAGTAATGAGCATTGCATTCTTTGACTTAATCTCTGCAGTGAAAGTTCCAATCACTGGCAAGGCTACCTTTGAAGCATAGGCAGTGGCTTTGCCATTATAGTTCTCAAGCTTTGGGAACTGTTTTTTAAATTTTTCATAGTGGCACTCAGCAATGGTGTCAATGTTTGATCCAGTGTCAATGAGAACCTTGAGACAAATACCAGCAATGTATACACATGTCTCTGGGTTGTTTGGAAGATCATTCCATTCTGTGATTGCTTGTACTCCATAAGTATAATCACATTCACTGTCATCTGAGACTGGTTGTAATGAAATGTTGTCTTGTACATTATTAACATTCTGGATATGAGGTGCAATATTGTGTTTACCACCTCGACCCCTATGACCTGATCCTCGTACAGTGCTTTTATTCATTGACTGTGGTTTCTTTAGTGCGGAACGACACATAGCACCAAAATGACCTAGTTTTCCACACTCATAGCACTTCTTACCTTGAGCAGGACAAACATTATCTTGGTGTGGGTAGTCTCCTCCACAATTGTAACATTTATTGTTGACACCCTCTGATGTGGGTCGTTGTGACTGCTTGAGCCTTGTTCCTTGACCCCAGTTGTGACGTGGTTCTCGGCTAAATTTACTGTTAGGTTTGCCATGATATCTTCTTTGATCACGGTGTCCTCCCTGAACCTTACATACCTCATCACTGTTAGTAACAGTGGCAGAACCGTTATTGGCACTGCACTCCATGACACGAGCATCACGTGCAGCATCTTCCATTCGACGAGCCATATCCAGTATCTTGGTAAGAGAACTGTCATCATCAACAAGTTCTAGAGCTCTTCGACGAAGACGTGTAGATGTGCATGATTCAATTATTTGCTGTTTGATTTCTTTGTCAACATCAGCAAACTCACAATGGGCTGCTAAACCCTGCAGACGTGTGTGGTATTGATCCACAGTTTCATTAGAGAGTTGTTTTGCTCTCCTGAAATGCATAATTTCCATTGCAGTATTTTGCCTTGGTTTGAAATGCTCTGTTAGTTTGGCTTTGGCAGTGTCATAATCTTTGGCACCACCAGTGTCTTTCAGTGTGTCAAAGATGTCACAAACTCTATCACCTGCATAATGAAGTAGAAAGGCACGCTTTCTTTCAGCACTTTTGATGTCAGAAACTATCAACAAATTTTCAAACTTTTTAAGCCATTTGACCCACCTCTGTGACAGGTTTGTCTGGTCACAGTCAGGATCAAATGCAGGAAACTGAGGTATATTTGCCATTTTTACTGAATAAATGTAACTTATCACTTAAATGTTCCTCAGAATATTAAACACTTACTGCACTGTATATGTTAGTCAAGAATTCACTGTAATTACTTTAATTTTGCAAAGCACACAAGCATTTTAATGCAAAAGTTCACAACAGTGCACAATATAGCAGCAACTGACTTCTTACCTAGCCCTTGTGTACATGTGTTGTTCCTACTCACAGCAGCAGCACAGCAGTTGGCACAGCAGTTGGTACAGCAGCAGTTGGTACAGCAGCAGTTGGTACAGCAGTTGGTGCAGCAGTTGGTACAGCAGTCAGTTCAGTGTGATGAATTTTGTAGCACGAAGCGTCGTTTCGTAACCAAAACATCAGGTTTTGTACACATCAAAGCGTCGTTTCGTACACAACGTCGGCAGATTCCTCAGTACAGTTTCTTCAGCACAGCTTGGGTAGCACACAGCTTGGGTAGCACACAGCATCGGTTAGCACACAGCATCGTTTAGCACACAGCATTGGTTAGCACACAGCATCGGTTAGCATACAGCATCGGGTATGGCGCTCACAGCTTCTCTTCCTCCTCCAGGCAGCATGCTTCTCCCTTGTGTTTGAAACTGAACAAATACCTGCGTTCACAGTTCATCCTCGTCGCCAATGTGGTGTTTGTGTGTTACTGAGGAAGTCTTGGTTGTAGGGTTGATGTAAAGTCATGACTTGGTTACTGACTTTAATACTTAATATGATTACATGACTAGTAGCTACCAAGCTTGGCTGGCGTCCTGTACGCTCTCTTGTTTACCTCCAATCTCTCTCTGGCGTCCCAGCCGCCGCACATAGAAAACGGATGGTACCATTTTCTGTGAACATGACAGAAACTAGCCCTTGTGGCCAGTACACCTCGTCCTCACCAGGTGTCGTCGTCCATTTGGAGGGGGTTTCGGGAGCTGACCCACAGATGGTGTGGTCGTCACTGCTCCAGGCTCGGACGCTGGATTCGGGTCCGTAACACCTCCCCACCAAAAAGAATTTGGTTTGGGGTTCTATAAAAGAAAAGACAAACCAAATTAGTACGTGGATACAACTCCACACAGATTCACATACACTATTAACTGGAATGGTGAGGCTGTCTTGTCCACAGAACTTTACTACTGGGGAACTCTGGCGCAAAGGAAATTCTAAGATGGAAGATGATAATCTGCCTGATGTAATCTTCCACCTTTCCACTGCGATGTCAAGCAGGGGCATAATCTCACGTGTCCCGAGTAAGGATTGGTGTAGACATGATCTGGGGTGACTCGACACTTCCCTATGTCGTGGCACCGCTGATGGCTGGTCACAGACGGCATTTCTGGTATCGATCCGACGGTCCTTCAGGGAGACAGGAACCGGAATACAGGGGTTGGATTATTTAGAGTGACAGCGACCGTTAGATCAGTACTCACAGCATACACCTTTACTAGGTCCGCACCTAGTTCCAACAGGGCTGCTTGTACATCGAGGATGGCATTCGCTCTGCCACCGTCAGGTCGACCAACGTTCCGTATAACGCTGCATTTAGGCTCAGCTATCACGCGGGGGGTGTCAACCTGTCGGAAACAGTCACTCATATTATCATTTCTCGTACCTCCTGTATCTACCATTACCTTCCAGCTCCCTTCTTCAACTGCAACACTCACTGTGCACGTCTCCAATCCTTGGGACCTCTTCTCGATGTTCAAGGGAGCCATCATCTGTCGGGTCGTCCACTGGTCCTTACTGAGAACACACACAAGAACAAAAAATACCGCTAGGAAACATTTGGCTAACTTAGGGATAAGCTTCCTGAGCCTGTCATGTCCATAGCCGGCAATATCCACTAGCCTGGTTTGGACCAAAGAGGGCACTAGACCTTTTGAACACACCTCACATACCTCCGACGTCTGGGGAATCTCTGGCTGGTTCAGCATACATTGTACTTTGCCATGCCGCAAGTACACATCCGCCTTCGCTCCAGACTCTTTGGTATCCATGGGTACTTGCACACGAGACCTCTCTTCAAGCTCAGTTGCCTCTGCCATCGTAACCGAATGTTCCTCGTCGGGAGAAGAATCAGGAGACTGTGCTATAATGCTGTCGATCTGCAGGTGAGAGGAAGGATTAAACATATTATTTAGTTCCGGATCTGTCTGTACCTGGACATTACCACTGCCTGCTGTTACCTCAGACCTTGCTGTTCCGGCTGACTCGTCCGCAACCTTGGGATGATTGTTGCTCCAATCTGTCACCAAGTCGTTGGCTAGTATCACTTCAATCCCAGCTATAGGTAGGGTATCGACTACTGCCAACGCACATGTGCCGCTGAAGTAAGGCGAGTCGAGATGTACCGGCACTAAGTCGACATACTGCGAGTCGACATACTGCGAGTCGACATACTGCGTCCTATGAAACCCGACTAGGACAACCTTTTGTCTCCCATCTACACTCACTCCCTCGGGTAACGAGCTTCTCACGATCAGGGACTGGGCTGCTCCACTATCTCGGAGCACTACAACTGACCTACCAGTATGATCACTCGTTACGTACCCGCTTGAAGTGTGAGGGGCGAACAAACTTGGTCCTTCCTGTGTAGTCGTAGACGGGCTTCCTGCTGGTGGTGTCACACAGCTCATCAACATCACCTCCCTACGAGCGCCGTTACCTCTTCTGCCTCGGCACATAGCAGCTACATGCCCTTTCTGCCCACAAGTCCAACACACCATATTCCTCCTCGGACTCCGGTGCTTCGGACTGCTAGGACTAGTCCTTCGAGGGCTACTTGGGGGCGTCTTCTTAGCGCTTCATGGGACGGGAGTCTCCTCTTCGTCATGAGGTTTGTCAAACCGGCGTTGGTAATTTCTTGGGACGTACTTAGCAGACGGCCTATGAGTCAGGATGTATTCCTCAGCCATTGTGGCTGCTGCACTCAAGGTCTCTACCTGCTGCTCCTCTAAGTACGTCTTCAGGTCTCCAGACAAACAATCCTTGAAGTCCTCTAACAGTATGAGCTGCTCGAGGTCTTCTTTGGTCTCCACCTTCCGAGAGGTACACCATTCCTGGAAAAGTCGCTCCTTGATAGTGGCGAATTCGGTGAAAGTGTGCTCTGAGGTCTTTTTCAGGTTCCTGAACTTTTGCCTGTAAGCCTCAGGTACCAATTGGTATGCCATGAGCACCACCTTCTTCACCTTGTCATAGTCGCCAGAGTCATCAAGGGACAACGTGGAGTAGGCGATTTGGGCCTTCCCAGTCAAGACTGACTGTATCATGATGGCCCAATTCTCCCTTGGCCACTCCAAAGAGGCTGTTGGTGATATTTAGCGCCCTCTGATTATTCTGCACATTTGATGGTGCTACATAGCCTTCCCGGTTTGGTGCCTTCTTTTGATAATTACTTATTACTTACTCCTTGATTTTCCCCTAGGCTCAAGTAAAATCATTTATTTCCCCTAGACAACATTTAATGGTTCACCACCACCAAATTCTTGACAGGTCTTTATGACCAAACTATGACAACAGAATCATGACACAATTTATGACAAAAATAAGACTCAACCCATGACAATTGGGTAGCATGTCTGGGAGCACCTCACACATTCAGCAGCCTGATCGAAAGCCTAATAAAAGTGGATAGCTTGTATGTGTTACCTGACATAAAAATTGTGTACCCTATTTATTCAATTTGCCTTGTGTAGAAATTTAGTATATTTTAATATTGGTATAATATGATTATGTACTTTATTACCTATTTATGTACATTTTATTAATCTTTATGAAAAGTGTTTTAAAAAATTTTGTGTGTGTGTTCTCTAATGCAAAAATTTACCAGTTGACAGGGCAGTCAAGTGAATTAAGCACTGTCCTTATCAGTTTTCCAAACTAATTCTCAGCTTAAAAGAGAAAGGTGTTGCTGAAGCATAAATTTTGTGTTGGAGTCTGCTGTATCTTAGCACACTAAAAATGGATTTTGTAGCACAACAAATTGTCGACAATCATAGTGTTGAGGGTTTGAAACAGCCAAAAAAGTTTATCCTAGTGGCTCTTGGCAAGCACTATGGACTATTATTGCACATAGCAATGGTGAAGACGGAATTGCTAAGAGAGATAACGATGCACTGGGTAGATGAGCAAATTCTCCTACAGGAGATATTAGAGCAGTCCCCGTCTACCAGTGGTGCAAATGTTGTAACTACAGAAAAGGTGGAGACTCATATGCAGTGGCAGGCAGAATTGAAACTAAAGAGCTCAGAAGAAGCTAGAGGCAGAGCAAGCTCAGAAGAGGCTAGAGGCAGAGCAAGCTCAGAGGAGGATAGAGGCAGAGCAAGCTCAGAAGAGGCTAGTGGCAGAGCAAGCTCAGAAGAGGCTAGAGGCAGAGCAAGCACAGAAGAGGATAGAGGCAGAGCAAGCTCAGAAGAGGATAGAGGCAGAGCAAGCTCAGAAGAGGATAGAGGCAGAGCAAGCTCAGAAGAGGATAGAGGCAGAGCAAGCTCAAGAACTAGCTATGAAGAGGTTAGAAGTGGAGCAAGCTCAGAAAAAAAAATAGAGTTAGAGATTAGGCTAGCAGAATTGAGAATTAGATCAGAAAATACCGGTGTTGTTGACTTGGGAACACCTGGGCAGTTAAAGCTTAACAAAAATGTAAAGTTTCCTCTATTCTGTGAGACTGAGCAAAAAAGTTCTTCACTCATTTTAAAAGTTGGCATGGAGTTTGGAATGGCCTGAAACACAATGGGTATCTCTTCTGTAAGGTCAGTTGATGGGGAACACACAGAAATATTTGCAGCTATGCCTTTGAGTGACAGTTTTGACTATGACAAGGTAAAGGCAGCCATCCTTACTGCTTATCAACGTGTTCCTGAGGCTTATGGGCAAAAGTTTAGACAACTAAGACGAGACCCAAGTCAAACCTTGGTAGAATTTGCACAAGAGAAATATAGTA
The DNA here is from genome assembly GCF_020424385.1 of Procambarus clarkii. NCBI lineage: Eukaryota > Metazoa > Arthropoda > Malacostraca > Decapoda > Cambaridae > Procambarus > Procambarus clarkii. The sequence goes on along the minus strand of NW_025568536.1, from coordinate 22,071 downwards.
TGTTTAATAAATAGTTAGATGCAGAAAAAATAGGGATCTGGACTCAAAAAAATTTACTCATAGTAGAAGAATTTTTATCTTGCATACCTTCTAATGTGGCTTTGTAATTGGCAAATAAATTACCCAGAGATATTTATGAGTTGGCAAAATTAGCAGATGAATATGAGTTGATGCATAAATAACGTTAAAAATAAAATTCGATCAAATAGACAAGGATCTGGTCGAGCACTTAACTACTCCGTCAGATTTGGGTCCCACATGTACCCAACAGCATGTCAAGGAAACACCTTTTCAATTTTTTTTTTTTTTTTTCTACCACAGACGTGGCCACACATTTACAATGCTAACCAGCATATATACATTTTCTTCTGTTCTCCATGGACAGGGTTAGAGAAGAGTTAAACATACAGTTCAAGGGTTTATTGAACACTCAACCACAGAAGGTGATTCGGTGCTTTTAAAATGCTAAGCTAACCTACATACGTAAATACATAGATACACAGATTTACGTATGCCCTACATAAAGTATTAGATGTGTCTTTACATAGTGCCATTAATGTACATTCACAAGGTGAAATGTAATTCTGATCAGCTTCCATATATGCTTTATACCCATACATATACATACACACACACACATACACATACATATATACACACACACATGCATTCACATACATTTGTCTCATTTACCCTGACAGGGTGAGGTTGCTGATAAAGAAACTAGTGTGCAATTAAGCACTTAATCACTGAAGGTGATGAAGGTGCTTTTACAAGCTCAGGTTATATAGTTACATCACATACATACATTGTATGATTGATACATTACATGGTCAATTTTGGATACAAGTCCAATATATCATCAAGTGTTCCAGTACTCATATAGTTACTACAGAGTTCAGCATACCTTAGCCCAGGAGGGCGAAAGTCAGTCAGTATGGGACATTCTACAATATAATGTTCAAGAGAGTGCATGTTTTCTCTTTCACAAAGTTGACACATTGTGTACTCGACATTTGGGTTCTGAGAAAGCTGCCAGATACGTCTATATCCCAGGCGTATTCTGGCCACTATAACATCACATTGCCGGGTTCTTGTTCTATTAGTCCCATATGTGAATGTCTCTCCGATATCTATCATAATATTTAATGCTACAACTTTCAGGTCTTTGAGAATTTGTTAGGTCGGTGAGATTTTCATTAGATATTTGTTTAAGTATTCTCATTGTCACTGCTAATGAAACAGCCATATCAATTTCTACCACTGGTTTCTGCAGGCTGACTTAGCAAGCATATCAAGAGTGTCATGCCTTGAGATGCCAACATGTGATGGTATCCATAGGATTTAATCTCAAATCTGTTTTCTTTGGCAGCTAAAACATTCATTCGAATATCACTGACTTTTCTGGGTGTCACTACTATGTGCGTTCAATGCCAGGAGTGCACTCTGCGAGTCACAGTTTATAAGTCCACTGCCTTTGTCTTTTAAAAATTCAGTGGCAAGGTATATGCCAGCAAGTTCGGTTTGAGTTGTACTTGCCCAGTCATTGACGCGCTTCATTGCTGTATGTACGAGAGAAGATTGTTCAAATATGTTTCATGCACATCCGGTACATCGTCCACCTTCTTCTACAGAGCCGTCGGTATAGCACTGATACACATCGTTACACATACTCTGAGTACTTTCAGTGATGCTTTTCAGTGTTAACTGTTTTAATAATGTAGTGTGCACACTATCTTTCTTGGGCGCATTTACAAAATCAACTGATAGATCCCAGTTATCCCATGGAGTAATTGGCTGATTAATCATTAATCGAGTTGGGTACATATTTAATATTTTGATGGAGTTGGCTACCTTGTAGAACCAATATACATAATCAGATTTCGTTCTTCTTCTATAGACCTCAGGTGAGTGTAGCATATTAGAAAGTTTAGCTTGAAACTTCATGTGTTGTCTAGATACTCAATGCCTTCACGCCGAAAACTGTGCTAATAGACAAGATTCTCTCACTTATGGTAGGTAATTTTAACTCTGCTCTCATGTTAACTATTCTCGTGGACTTTGGAGCCCCAAGGATGAGACGCATAGCTTCATTTTGCAAGGTTTCAAGAGATTTCAGCTCTTTGTCAGTATACAGTGTGAGATGTAGAGCATTGTAGTCAATCACAGAGCGTATAAATGATTCATAAAACATTCTAGCAAGTCTCACGTTAAGCCCATGATTGACCAACAAGGACCCGCAAGGGCTTTAATCTCTCCCAAAGTCTCCTCTTGAGAGAAGAAAGGTACCCAGGGTCGTTAATGGGGACACCAAGGTATCTGTAATTTCAAAGGTGCCAGGTGGTAAAGAGAGTAATGTGAAATCCAAAGAGGATCAAACTAGTAATAAGCCTCACCCAGAGTTGAAACAGTGTTCCTACTGCCATAGGAAGGGTCATGTTGTTAAGAGTTGTTGGTTTCTTCACCCAGAAAAGAGGCCTATTGTTACGGACCCGAGTCCAGCGTCGTAGCACGGAGCAGTGACGACAACGCCATCTGTGAGTCCGCTACCGAAATCTCCTCCAAATGGACAACGCCATCTAGGGAGGACGGGACATACCGGCCACAGGTGCTGGATTCCCGTTTTAATCAGCTCACAACATAGCCGCTGCTGACCTCTGGTGAGGTGGCGCTTAGACAGCAATGCCATCTATGGAGCAGAGAGGTGGACGTTTGTGTCTAAGCCTGTAAGTGAGGTTCCCTAGTCCCAGTATTAATGACATGTCTGATTACAGAGTCGACCTGGGACTGCTGTATTGAACGATGGATCAGTCTACCCAAGTCAGCCAAGGTCTCTCCACGAGTTTGCTCTAAAGAAGCTGTGAGTCAAATATTTTTTTAATTGATTGTTGACTGTGGTAGTGACAGCGGTTAATATAAAGTAATTGAGACTTAAAGTATTTATTTGGTGTCTGTCTTGGTGACTGTCGCATTGCATTGATTAACGTGTGCTGAAGTGTTGTTGAAGTGACTTGATACTGCCGGCGTGGAGTGCAGTAATTGCAAGAGTGTTCACTACGTGTTTAAGTAGTTAATTTTTGTTAATGACCTGTCCAGTGGGTCGAGACTTTGGTCTCATTAGTGCCTGTCAGATATGTGGGAACAGATTCCTGCTGCAAGAAGGTGTGTTGTTAGCTGTTGATGTGACACTCCTGAGTAACGTAATGAACGTAGGTCATTGTGTATTCATAAGTAAGTTGTTAAATAAATATATTTTTGCTAGGACACGTGCCTTTGTACTACATTGTCTACAAGTACTCTACCTATACACCAAGTAGATGGTACAAAAGAGGTTGAAACTCGGGACTACATCCGCGACAGAATCCAACCTCCCGACATATAATGTGTACACTCACATAATATAAAATATAAAATGTAAAAATGTAAAAAAATTAAAAGATTTAAAAAAATATAAATAAAAATATAAAATGTAAAAAATATAAAATACACTCACATAATATAAATATAAAATGTGTATACTCTCTACACTTTGGACATCTTAATTCTCGTCCTAGGTCTTTCATTTTGGTACCATTGTGTTCGCAATAAAATTCCCTACCGGCGTATATACAAATATAAAGTCCAAAAGCCCGGCGTACCACCCATAGCAAACAGAGAAAGTGACGGAACTGTACCCCCGTGAGCGCTAATAAAGAGCAATAAAGTAGTTATTCTGTTTTCAACTTTGTTACCTCAATTTTGTTCCTAGGTCTTTCATTTTGGTATCAATGTATTCGCAATGAAATTCCCTACAAGAGTATATGCATATAATGTCCAAAACCACGGCAAGACCCTCCCGAAAACACCGCTACTATTGCCGTACCGACGACTCAATGCTGAGTCCTCTCCGGATTTCCCTCTAGTAAACGGACGTCTCAATGCTGAGTCGTCGCCGAGCGAAAGTGCGTTCATTTATTTATCATGCCAAATAGTCAGGATTGTACTTATTATATTTAGTATTAAAACATACTGTCTATTCAGAGGAGGGGCTGTATGATGTGTGGGAGTACCACGCAAGATTTAAAAGTCCCATGGCTATACAGGGTTCACATCCATTTCCTCGGGGTTCTTGTAAACAGACACAATTAAAAAAAAATAGTGTGCAAAATTCCTGGGTGTTAGAACATCAGTACTCAGTGAACCACCATGGTTGGCACACGCAGCATGAGCTCCCAGCACTGCTGTTCAGCTTGTGACCACAGCATCGCCTGAAAAATGTAAAACTATGTATGTAACTCGTATTATTTAGCGATGATAGTATTACAGAAGACCCCTGACTGTGATAATAATGACCAGGTTTCTGATAATAGCAGGATTGTTGTGATAATTGGCGTTGTGCATAGTATGGTGGGAACAGTAATGCTGAGGGAGGCTGTTACGGACCCGAGTCCAGCGTCGGAACACGGGGCGATGACAACGCCATCTGTGAGTCCGCTCCCGAAACCCCCTCCAAATGGACAACGCCATCTAGTGAGGACGGGATATACCGGCCACAGGTGCTGGATTCCCGTCTTAATCAGCTCGTAACATAGCCGCTGCTGACCTCTGGTGAGGTGGTGCTTAGACAGCAACGCCATCTATGGAGTGGATAGGTGGACGTTTGTGTCAGCATGTAAGCGAGGTTCCCTAGTCCCAGTACTAATGACGTGTCTGATTACAGAGTGGACCTGAGACTGCTGTATTGGACGATGGATCAATCTACCCAAGGCAGCCAAGGTCTCTTCACGAGTTTGCTCTGAAGAAGCTGTGAGTCACCCCCGGACGAACTCTGCTGAGAGTATTAGCCTGCCTGTGACGTGGCAGTATCAGGAATCGTCTTATCCGGGGCTGGCTGGTGGAAGAGACTAGCCACTGTGGTGCTTAGTGAGGAGAGTGATCAGCGGGATCACACGAGGCTCCTGCCTGGGGCTCGCAACCCTAGTATCGGTCGTGGAGTGGCCTACACAGCGGAGCTGATCGGTACCTGCCAGCTAGAGGCTGGATTGTGGTTGAAGGCCTCCACGACAGAGCACCCAGTGGAACTGTGATTTGGCTGGCCTGTGGCCAGGGTAGATTCGCCAAGAGAATCATAGAGGATTCATCGTGGGCCACTAAGGAAGGAACCAGGGCTACCCAAAGTGTGCACCGTGGAGCATCCAGTGTCTTCGGAAGAAGACAGCTCTGTACATTATAGTGTGTCTATAACCCCCGTGTGACTGTTATATATTTATTTATGGTGGTGGTGAAATTATATATAAATCAGGACATTTGTATCCCTCCCCCTTTAATTTAACTTGTGTTACGGAACACATCCCTTGAAAGCCTCTACTAACTTGGGGCCAGATTCCCAAACTCTAATAACACCAGAGAAGAACCCGGTTGCGTCCCAGTAGGGCCGTAACAGAGGCAGGGCAGTAGTGTCATCTGGCTAGTTATCTATGTGACCACCTGTTACTGTGTGCACTCACCAAACCAGTTAATGGTTCACTATGGTGAACACAAATGAAGATACTTATATATAACGTGTATACATTGTGACGGGAAAGTGTTGGAGTGTTGATGTTCGGCAGTCCTCCAATGGCAGGTGTCAAAGCCTGGTCACTTTTTAAACAAAAATATTGACTGCTTGCCTGTTGTCTGTGATAAGTTAGAGGGAGGAACACGTAAAACACAAAATATGAACAATGAAACTTTAATATATTTCCTTTAAACATAAGTGAAAATAAAGACAAATCTCGGGAAGTTAAATTACAGTTAAATAATGAAGAAAATGTAAAGACAATTTGAAATACAAAATACAATGTTAAAATGGTGCTGAGAATATCGGCTATGGCTGAAACCTCCCTTCGTATACGAGCTAATGAGCGAGTATGCCAGAGAGAGGTGTCATCCGTAAGAGCACAAGGAATATTCTGAAGTGGATTGCTGGTCAGGCTCAGACGTCGATTCGTGTAGAGAGCGCTGAGGTGCTGTGTGCAGGTGCGCGGCTGGCGGGTCACCAATCGGAGGCAGGCAACCTGGTGAAGGGTAGTTAGCTGGTTTGATGACGAGCGGTCATGAGGAGGGTGTGTGGAGTGGGGGGATCTTGGATACGTTTTGTCTCCTGGTCAAAACGTTTTGTGCTACTGGTGACGTATCTTGAATGTAGCATCTTATACTTGTGTCTTTGGCGTAACTTAAAGTAGGGAAGAGCAGGCTCAATCTCTCTTGAAAGAGATTATCGTCACAACATAGTGTAATAACAATAAAAGGAGTATGTTGGGAGAAGCCATTTTGATGAGAGAGGTAGCATCATCTGCATGACTTGTAATGCTGTGTAGAGGGTGGCCACTATGTTCTTTGGTCACCATACCAGCTTAGTTGTACAGTTATGTTGAGGAAAACATGTAGATACTTATATGTAATGTGTGTATATCTATATAAATAAAAATGGAAATGTTCATTTGTGCATAATCGCTAATCTACGAAAGTTTATCGCTGATTGCTTTGAAATTTTTACACAACATTCCATTTGCATCCGAGCAGGTTTTTATATACATACTATATAGATGTCACGTCTCTGAGGGTAAAAGAAACATGCCTTTTCTGAAAAACTCTCTTTTTCATGTTTTTCATGTGAGGGAAATCTTTGAAACCTCTTTACCGATTGCTTTAAAATTTTGACACAACGTTGCATTGGAATAGGTGCGTCTTTTTATATATCTACTATATACATGCCTCACCTATGACAGAAAAAACATGCTTTTTTAGAAAACAGTGCCATCTGTTGGACGGAAGAGCAACACACGCTGTAATCTCCGAAAATTCTTCACTGACTGCTTTGAAATTTTGACACGACGTTGCATTTGAATAAGCGCATCTTTTTATATACACCTACTATATAGATGCATCCCTCTGACAGGAAAAACATCTTTTTTTAAGAAAAAACAGCGCCCTGCGTTGCACATAATAGCAACATGCACGGTATATTAAACATATCACGAATTCCATTTCAATGTTTCCGATTGCACTGAGTAAATTTATGTTCATAGATTTCGATTTATTTTATGTTTTATTGATTTATTTTGTGTACATCATGAATTATATCACGAATTGCATTTCAATGTTTCCGATTGCACTGATAAAATTTATTTTCATAGATTTCGATTTATTTTATATTTTTTTTATTTATTTTGTGTGACATTATGTTGGAATTGAGCTATGTTGTTTACCATACCGTTCATTTTGAAAGTATAAGTATAGATGCCACACATGTGACAGTTAAAACTATGCTTTTCTTGAAAAACAGCACCAGCTGTTGCTTGTAAGAGCAACATACATGATATACTAAATGTTACAATTCCATTTCAATGTTTCTGATTCCATTGATTAATTGAATTTTCATAGATTTTGATTTATTTTCATTTTGATTTAATTATTTTGTGTGAATTGCGTTGAAATTGAGCTGTGCTGTTTACCATACCGATCATTTTGTGGGTATAGTTTATTATTTTATTTTTCATATTTTCATTTAATTTTTTAACTGTTTTTCTTATTTTAGTGATGGGAATGTTACGAAACCTTACCTCCTGTGAAGGTTAGTTTCAATTTATAAAATGTTGGTGGACACAGTGGAGAATGTTTATTAGAATAAATCTACAGCTGATTTCAGGGAGGCCGGGCGTTACCAGTAATACTCTGCCCAGTAAAGTAGTACCTTTTCAACTGGAGATTGTCAGGAATAATGTGAATAGCCTATGTGAGGGAAAAATAGACTCAATCTAAAAGCATGCATGGTGAATATGGTAAATAAATTCAATAAAGGGGTTTGATTGCAAATGTAAAGAATAGAGTATTAAGGGGCGATGATGCATAAGAAGTGGACGCCATCTTGAGTGGAGGGGAGGTGTATCGCTGACGACCAGATCCTGCTCTCTGAGGGTTATTTCTCCAGCTGTACAGTCAGATAGGCCTTTCTTGGTATCTAAACAGGGATGCAAGATAGGGTAGAGTAGTAATGCAGACTTTGGAGATGTTCTATAAGAAAGAGTCCAGGTTTCCTAGAGGTGTAAATATAAGTGTCATCGGTTGATAGCTGTGGTGGCTGTGTGCACGGTTCCAGGTTTAGGACGGTGAGCCTTAGGGTATCTAGAGCCCGCTAGGGACTTATATTAATTCATAATGACCTTGTGTAGTAAGGAACAACATTTAATATATGTAACTTCGTTTGTCTTGTGCGTATAAATTTTTGTCTTTGCACTAGGCTGTTTTCCTTACTCCTTAATTCCCCCTCCCCGCTCAGCTCGTTGTTGCCGTGAGGGGGGCTTAGTGGGTGGCTGCCGGAGTGTGATGCTCCTTGGGACAGTCCTCTGTCCTTTTCTAGCCTTGTGCTCCTGCTGCCGTCCTCTCCAATTATGCTGAGTACCTTTTCCTTTTCCTTCTGTTTCGTTTTTCTCCCCCCTCTTCTCCTATCTGCTTGCCGTTTCCTGCCGACCTTTTGCTTGTTCTGGTTCTTCCCTTGGACTTCTTCTATTTTGACGCCCGGGTGCTTGAGGAGGCATACTCTTGCACCCGTAGAACTGTAGTACCCGACGTCGAGAGCGAGGGGAACCTTTTATTGTCAATCCCCCTTTCGTCACTGAACCCGATCTCGACGGACTGTCGGTTCTTAAGGTGGCGTTTGTGGGGTGTATTCTTACGACGCACCCCTAGGGGGCCCCGGCATGATCGGCGTTAGCTTCTTGTTGGGTGTCCTGTCTCTAATTGTGGCTCCATGGTGGGTGTGGGGGCACATTCGTTAAAGAATATTCCTTTTCGTAGCGATGATAACCCCTGTTTCGACTGTTTCTGCTTTACCTTCTCAGGCTCGTGGGGTGAGCGACCAAGCCCCCGAGTCGGTTCGTGTTGGAAGACCGGGCTCTGTAGCCTCCGCTGCATTCTGCCCCGACCTTGCTCCTCCTTTGGCCTCTCTGACTCCTTCCCTTGGCTCCCCTCCCTCCTCTGTGGTTGGGTCGAGCCCCAAGCCGCCAGTGGTGACTACCTCGTTCCCTGGCGCGGCTCCATCTCTAGTTGTGACTACTATGCCTTTTAACCCCTCTCTCTCTGGGGTTCTCACCGCCGTCCTCATCACGGCCGCCCTCGCTCGATTCCTTCCTGTTCTGCTACCTATCAAGCCTTGTTTGGTCCCGCTTCGTGGGCCAAATATTTCCTCCCTCTTGATCTCCTCCCTCTTGATTCTGCGACCTCCTGACGATTTCTCCACTTATGAACATCGAGTGCACATCTCGATTGATTCCGTGGATGCCTCCATTACTTTCAACCCCTCACTCGTCTCGATTTCTCCCTCCATCGTACCGTGGATGCCTTCGTTACTTTCAACCCCACTGTTCACATGTTGCTGCTCCTTCTCAGGATGCTGCTTCCCACTTGGCTGCCTTATCCTGCCTTGGCGAGACCCTTGTTCGGGTCTCGAAGAACGCTCAGTTGAATGCCAGTGTTGGCACTATTCTGCTCCCGCCCCATGTTGCGACCGGTGTTCAGGACCTGCGCGACTGCCACGACGATATTCGACATATCCTTGCTGCCCAGGGCCATTCTATTCTCCAGGTGGACACGTTTACTCGTCCCCCTCGTGGTAGTCGCCGTCAACCCCTCCGGGTTGTGAAGATTACCTTTGATGGTAGGACCCTTCCACCCTCTGTCATTCTTGCTGGTGCCAGGTGCTCTGTCCAGGAGTACATTCCTTCTCCTCGGCTCTGTAACAAGTGCTGGAGGTTTGGGCATGGTGCCCTCCGCTGCTCCGGGACTGTCTCTCTCTGTCCTTTGTGTGGGGGCGAAGGTCACTCTAAGTCGGAGTGCACTTCTCCCCAGGCTCATTGCCTCAACTGCGGTGAGGCCCATCCTACCTTCTCCCGTGCGTGTGTCCATTACAAGCTTGAATCAGCTCTCATCTTGAAGCCTTATGCCTGAGGCGAGACGCCAGGCTCGCCGGCTCCCGGCTTATCTAATCTCTCTTATGCTCGCGTGTTGCGCTCTTCCTCTCCTCGTCCTTCCCACCTTCCTCAGACTCACAACCGTTTCCGGGCCTTGGACCCTGATACGCTCACTGCCCCCTCCTCTGTTCCTTTGGGTTCTCTCCCGAAGGATTCACCTCCTGGTCCTCTGTCTGGGGTTCCCCTTCATTCTACCCGGTCTGTCTTGTCTCCTGTGTCTTCTTCCTCGTCTCCCTCCGTTCCTCCTTCCCATCCTTCCCCTCCGTCTCTTGACTCTCCCCACCGCCTGTCCGTGCGGGCTAATGTCCATCGCTCTCCTAACGGCCGTCGTGTGTGCTCTCGTTCAGCTTCTCCTGTTGAGACAGTGGAATCCGTTGCCCAGTACGTAGTTGCTGGGACACCTGTCTCTTTAAGTCAGAAGCGTAAGCCTGGCTCTTCTCCTTCCTCCTTCCCGGCGGGTAAGAAGGTTTCGCTTTCTTCCTCGGCCACTACTTCTGCCTCTCTCGCTCCTTCCCCTCCCATTTCGGTGGTTGCGCCCCCTGTTCCTGCTATGGAGGTTTCTTTAGCCCCTGCTTCCCTCTCGGTTGCTGCACTTGCTGAGGTGCGCTCCCCTCTTTCTTCCCCCCTCTTCCTGCTGCTGTCCTTGACTGCTCTCCTCCGTTGTCTCCTCCGGACCCCGCCCGCCCACCACTGGTCTGTTCTCCCGCCTCCTTCCCTCTGTCTTTGCTCAGTTTACCCATGCCCTCTAACCCTGACTTTGCTGACCCTGATCCCGACCCTGATATTCTTTAACGTGCTCTGTTGCTCTTTCGCCTTTGTTTCTTCCTTGTTCTCTGTTGTTGTCCTTTCTCTTCTCGTCGATGTCTATTCTTCAATGGAACGTTCGAGGTTATTACGCCAATTTCCTCGAACTCCAACTTCTGATTTCGCGGTTTTCGCCCCTTTGTGTCTGTCTCCAGGAGCCGATGCTTGGTGCTCGTCCTGGTCGTTTCGTGGCTATTCCTTTCTCTCCCCCCCCCCCCCCAGCCGTTGTTGGGGCTTCTAAGGGGGGGGTGTTCCTTTAGAGAAAGGTGAGTGTCCCGCTTTCTCTTCCTGATAGGGTCCAGTCACCCTATTTACCCTCAGTGCTGCTCTCTCTGACCTCTCCCTTCTGCCTCTCTCTCGCGCTCTCCTCCTCTTTCCTGACACTATCTTCAACGCTGCCCTCCGCTCTATTCCTCGCTCTTCCTCTCGGGGTCCACGGAAGTGCGTTCCCTGGTGGAATGCGGACTGTGCTCGGGCTGTCCGCTGTAAGCGTGCAGCCTGGAAGCGGCACCGCCGAAGGCAGACGACCGATTCTTTTCTTTTCTTTCGGAAAGCGAGTGCAGTGGCCCGTAGGGCCATCCATACCGCTAAACGTGAATGTTGGGCATCTTATGTCTCAACAATTACATCCGAAACTCCTCTGCCCCAGATCTGGAAGCGTATCCGCAAGATAGCGGGTAAGTTCGTTCATGATGTTTCACCGGTCCTTCACCTCCATTATACTTTTGTGGCGGACCCGTTGCAGGTCGGTTCCGTACTGGGTTCCCACTTTTCTTTTGTTAGCTCTGGTCTTCATCTTCCCCAATCTTTCCTTCTTCGTAAACCTGTCCTTGAGTCTCGTCCTTTAGATTTCTGCACTCGTCTTCAGCTTCCCTATAATGATCCCTTCTCTCTCTCTGAACTTCGTTCTGCCCTGGCCCTCTGCGGTTCTACGGCAGCGGGCTCCGATGGTATTCATTATGAGATGCTTCGCCATCTCCCTCCGTGCACGTCTCAGTATTTACTGATTCTGTATAATCGGATCTGGGAGTCGTCGTCAGTCCCTGAGGACTGGCTCGATGCCGTTGTCCTCCCTGTTCGCAAACCGGGGTCTCTGGGTACTTTCCCTAAGGACTTTCGCCCTATTGCCCTCACAAGTTGTGTCTGCAAACTCTTTGAACGTATGGTTAACGTTCGTCTGATGTGGTTCCTAGAACACCATCACCTCCTCTCCCCTTCTCAATTTGGTTTCCGCAAGTGCCGCAGCACGACAGATGTCCTGGTGAACTTGGAGGTCTATATTCGTACGGCTTTTGCTGGGAAGACCTCCGTTGTTGCCGTCCTTTTTGACCTGGAAAAGGCTTACGACATCACTTGGCGGTATCATATTCTATCTCAACTTCATTCTTTGGCCTTCGTGGTCGTCTCTCTCTCTTTCTCCGCAGCTTCCTCTCTCGTCGTTCCTTTCGGGTGCGCCTTGGTACCGCTCTCTCTGCCTCTTCTCAGCAGAGAAGAGGCAGTGTGCCCCAGGGTAGTGTTCTGAGCACTACTCTTTTTCTGGTTGCCCTCAATGATCTTCTTTCCTCTCTTCCTTCAGGTGTCTTCTCCGCTCTCAATGTCGATGATCTTACCCTTTGCTGTCAGGGTGATGATTCGCCTATCCTTCAGCGCCGGCTTCAACTTGCAATTGATGCCGTGTAGTCTTGGGCCACCAATCATGGCTTCAAGTTCTCTACTTCTAAGAATTGTGCCATGACTTTTATGCGGAAACAGGTCGTTCTTCGTCCCACTTTGTCACTTTATGGTCATCCCCTTGAGTACAAAGATTCCGCGAAGCTTTTGGGGTTATTCCTTGACACTCGTTTGTCTTGGTCTCCCCATATCTCTTACCTCCGTGTTGAGTGCTCTAAGGGCCTTACCCTCCTTCGGGTCTTGTCCCATACTTCTTGGGGGGCAAATAGGCGCACTCTCCTTGCTTTACATTCCTCTCTCCTCCTGTCTAAGCTCGATTATGGTTGCCCTGCTTACTCGTCTGCTTCTCCTTCTACTCTTCGCCGTCTTGATGCTTTCCACCATACTGGGTTGCGCCTCAGTTCTGATGCCTTTCGTTCGACTCCTGTCCTTAGCTTGTATGTTGACACTGGCTTCCTGTCTCTCCAAGACCGCCGTGTTCGCTACTGTCTTCGCTATCTTGCCTGGTCCTTACAACATCCTTCCTCTCGCCTCTGTCGTGCTTTAACTTATACCCCTCCTGCGGTTCCTTTTCCTCTTCACCACCTCCCTCTTTCTGTCCGGTTATCTCGCCTACAGGACTCTCTTTCCGTTCGTATTTCTAATGTTTCTCCTCGTGTTGTTCCTTTTTTGCCCCCGTGGAGAGTCCCTCTACCGCGGTTTTGTACATCCTTGACCCGTGTCACTAAAGCTTTTACCCCTCTTACGGTTCTAAAACACATTTTCCTTGAGCACTTTTCTTCTCACTCCCGCTCCGTTTCTGTCTTCACAGATGGGTCTAAGTCTGCGGACGGTGTTGGCTACTCTTTTGTTTTTTCCTGATCGCACTTATATGTCGCTTACCTCCGGAGACTAGCATCTTTACAATGGAGCTTTATGCTATTCTCCCTGCTCTTCGTCTCCTGCTTTCACGTTGTCAGTCTTCCTTTGAAGTTGTTCCTGACTCGCATAGTGCCCTCATGGCTCTCGGGTCCTTTAATCTGGTTCATCCAGTACTTGTCGAGATCGAGCATTGGCTGTTTCTTCTTCATAGTAAATTTAAGTCGGTTGAGTTTTGTTGGGTTCCCAGCCATATTGGTGTGTCTTTAAATGAGCGTGCGTATGCTGCCGCCAAGGAAGCTGTCCGCTCTTGTCCCATCTCTCGTAAAGGTATTCCGTATTCCGACTTTTACCCGGTTATCCATTCCTCCGTCCTTACCCGTTGGCAGGCTTCTTGGTCGTCTGTTACTGGTAGCAAACTACGTACTCTTAAATGTTGTGTTTCCTCGTGGCTGTCCTCCTACCACCGTAACCGGCGATGGGAAACAGCTCTGGCGAGGTTGCATATTGGCCATACTCGCTTAACCCATGGTTACTTGATGGAGCGCCGCCCTGCTCCTTATTGTCCTAGTTGCAATGTCCCTCTTACAGTCGTGCATGTCCTTCATGAATGTCCTGACTTCCAGGACGAGCGTGTGTCTTGCTTTCCGACCGCCCCTCGCGGTCACCTGTCCCTCAATAGAATTCTTGGTGACTCGGATACTTTTGATATCGTTCGTCTTATGCGTTTTTGTTCTCATATTGGCATCCTTGGTGATATTTAGCGCCCTCTGATTATTCTGCACATTTGATGGTGCTACATAGCCTTCCCGGTTTGGTGCCTTCTTTTGATAATTACTTACTCCTTGATTTTCCCCTAGGCTCAAGTAAAATCATTTATTTCCCCTAGACAACATTTAAAGGTTCACCACCACCAAATTCTTGACAGGTCTTTATGACACAAACTATGACAACAGAATCATGACACAATTTATGACAAAAATAAGACTCAACCCATGACAATTGGGTAGCATGTCTGGGAGCACCTCACACATTCAGCAGCCTGATCGAAAGCCTAATAAAAGTGGATAGCTTGTATGTGTTACCTGACATAAAAATTGTGTACCCTATTTATTCAATTTGCCTTGTGTAGAAATTTAGTATATTTTTAATATTGGTATAATATGATTATGTACTTTATTACCTATTTATGTACATTTTATTAATCTTTATGAAAAGTGTTTTAAAAAATTTTGTGTGTGTGTTCTCTAATGCAAAAATTTACCAGTTGACAGGGCAGTCAAGTGAATTAAGCACTGTCCTTATCAGTTTTCCAAACTAATTCTCAGCTTAAAAGAGAAAGGTGTTGCTGAAGCATAAATTTTGTGTTGGAGTCTGCTGTATCTTAGCACACTAAAAATGGATTTTGTAGCACAACAAATTGTCGACAATCATAGTGTTGAGGGTTTGAAACAGCCAAAAAAGTTTATCCTAGTGGCTCTTGGCAAGCACTATGGACTATTATTGCACATAGCAATGGTGAAGACGGAATTGCTAAGAGAGATAACGATGCACTGGGTAGATGAGCAAATTCTCCTACAGGAGATATTAGAGCAGTCCCCGTCTACCAGTGGTGCAAATGTTGTAACTACAGAAAAGGTGGAGACTCATATGCAGTGGCAGGCAGAATTGAAACTAAAGAGCTCAGAAGAAGCTAGAGGCAGAGCAAGCTCAGAAGAGGCTAGAGGCAGAGCAAGCTCAGAGGAGGATAGAGGCAGAGCAAGCTCAGAAGAGGCTAGAGGCAGAGCAAGCTCAGAAGAGGCTAGAGGCAGAGCAAGCACAGAAGAGGATAGAGGCAGAGCAAGCTCAGAAGAGGATAGAGGCAGAGCAAGCTCAGAAGAGGATAGAGGCAGAGCAAGCTCAGAAGAGGATAGAGGCAGAGCAAGCTCAAGAACTAGCTATGAAGAGGTTAGAAGTGGAGCAAGCTCAGAAAAAAAAATAGAGTTAGAGATTAGGCTAGCAGAATTGAGAATTAGATCAGAAAATACCGGTGTTGTTGACTTGGGAACACCTGGGCAGTTAAAGCTTAACAAAAATGTAAAGTTTCCTCTATTCTGTGAGACTGAGCCAAAAAAGTTCTTCACTCATTTTAAAAGTTGGCATGGAGTTTGGAATGGCCTGAAACACAATGGGTATCTCTTCTGTAAGGCCAGTTGATGGGGAACACACAGAAAATATTTACAGCTATGCCTTTGAGTGACAGTTTTGACTATGACAAGGTAAAGGCAGCCATCCTTACTGCTTATCAACGTGTTCCTGAGGCTTATGGGCAAAAGTTTAGACAACTAAGACGAGACCCAAGTCAAACCTTGGTAGAATTTGCACAAGAGAAATATAATATGTTTAATAAATAGTTAGATGCAGAAAAAAATAGGGATCTGGACTCAAAAAAATTTACTCATAGTAGAAGAATTTTTATCTTGCATACCTTCTAATGTGGCTTTGTAATTGGCAAATAAATTACCCAGAGATATTTATGAGTTGGCAAAATTAGCAGATGAATATGAGTTGATGCATAAATAACGTTTAAAAATAAAATTCGATCAAATAGACAAGGATCTGGTCGAGCACTTAACTACTCCGTCAGATTTGGGTCCCACATGTACCCAACAGCAGGTCAAGGAAACACCTTTTCAATTTTTTTTTTTTTTTTTTTTTTCTACCACAGACGTGGCCACACATTTACAATGCTAACCAGCATATATACATTTTCTTCTGTTCTCCATGGACAGGGTTAGAGAAGTGTTAAACATACAGTTCAAGGGTTTATTGAACACTCAACCACAGAAGGTGATTCGGTGCTTTTAAAATGCTAAGCTAACCTACATACGTAAATACATAGATACACAGATTTACGTATGCCCTACATAAAGTATTAGATGTGTCTTTTACATAGTGCCATTAATGTACATTCACAAAGGTGAAATGTAATTCTGATCAGCTTCCATATATGCTTTATACCCATACATATACATACACACACACACATACACATACATATATACACACACACATGCATTCACATACATTTGTCTCATTTACCCTGACAGGGTGAGGTTGCTGATAAAGAAACTAGTGTGCAATTAAGCACTTAATCACTGAAGGTGATGAAGGTGCTTTTACAAGCTCAGGTTATATAGTTACATCACATACATACATTGTATGATTGATACATTACATGGTCAATTTTGGATACAAGTCCAATATATCATCAAGTGTTCCAGTACTCATATAGTTACTACAGAGTTCAGCATACCTTAGCCCAGGAGGGCGAAAGTCAGTCAGTATGGGACATTCTACAATATAATGTTCAAGAGAGTGCATGTTTTCTCTTTCACAAAGTTGACACATTGTGTACTCGACATTTGGGTTCTGAGAAAGCTGCCAGATACGTCTATATCCCAGGCGTATTCTGGCCACTATAACATCACATTGCCGGGTTCTTGTTCTATTAGTCCCATATGTGAATGTCTCCTCACGATATCTATCATAATATTTAATGCTACAACTTTCAGGTCTTTGAGAATTTGTTAGGTCGGTGAGATTTTCATTAGATATTTGTTTAAGTATTCTCATTGTCACTGCTAATGAAACAGCCATATCAATTTCTACCACTGGTTTTCTGCAGGCTGACTTAGCAAGCATATCAAGAGTGTCATGCCTTGAGATGCCAACATGTGATGGTATCCTTAGGAATTTAATCTCAAATCTGTTTTCTTTGGCAGCTAAAACATTCATTCGAATATCACTGACTATTTTCTGGGTGTCACTACTATGTGCGTTCAATGCCAGGAGTGAACTCTGCGAGTCACAGTTTATAAGTCCACTGCCTTTGTCTTTTAAAAATTCAGTGGCAAGGTATATGCCAGCAAGTTCGGTTTGAGTTGTACTTGCCCAGTCATTGACGCGCTTCATTGCTGTATGTACGAGAGAAGATTGTTCAAATATGTTACATGCACATCCGGTACATCGTCCACCTTCTTCTACAGAGCCGTCGGTATAGCACTGATAAACATCGTTACCCATACTCTGAGTACTTTCAGTGATGCTTTTCAGTGTTAACTGTTTTAATAATGTAGTGTGCACACTATCTTTCTTGGGCGCATTTACAAAATCAACTGATAGATCCCAGTTATCCCATGGAGTAATTGGCTGATTAATCATTAATCGAGTTGGGTACATATTTAATATTTTGATGGAGTTGGCTACCTTGTAGAACCAATATACATAATCAGATTTCGTTCTTCTTCTATAGACCTCAGGTGAGTGTAGCATATTAGAAAGTTTAGCTTGAAACTTCATGTGTTGTCTAGATCAACTCAATGCCTTCACGCCGAAAACTGTGCTAATAGACAAGATTCTCTCACTTATGGTAGGTAATTTTAACTCTGCTCTCATGTTAACTATTCTCGTGGACTTTGGAGCCCCAAGGATGAGACGCATAGCTTCATTTTGCAAGGTTTCAAGAAATTTCAGCTCTTTGTCAGTATACAGTGTGAGATGTAGAGCATTGTAGTCAATCACAGAGCGTATAAATGATTCATAAAACATTCTAGCAAGTCTCACGTTAAGCCCATGATTGACACCAACAAGGACCCGCAAGGGCTTTAATCTCTCCCAAAGTCTCCTCTTGAGAGAAGAAAGGTACCCAGGGTCGTTAATGGGGACACCAAGGTATCTGTAATTTCAAAGGTGCCAGGTGGTAAAGAGAGTAATGTGAAATCCAAAGAGGATCAAACTAGTAATAAGCCTCACCCAGAGTTGAAACAGTGTTCCTACTGCCATAGGAAGGGTCATGTTGTTAAGAGTTGTTGGTTTCTTCACCCAGAAAAGAGGCCTATTGTTACGGACCCGAGTCCAGCGTCGTAGCACGGAGCAGTGACGACAACGCCATCTGTGAGTCCGCTACCGAAATCTCCTCCAAATGGACAACGCCATCTAGGGAGGACGGGACATACCGGCCACAGGTGCTGGATTCCCGTTTTAATCAGCTCATAACATAGCCGCTGCTGACCTCTGGTGAGGTGGCGCTTAGACAGCAATGCCATCTATGGAGCAGAGAGGTGGACGTTTGTGTCTAAGCCTGTAAGTGAGGTTCCCTAGTCCCAGTATTAATGACATGTCTGATTACAGAGTCGACCTGGGACTGCTGTATTGAACGATGGATCAGTCTACCCAAGTCAGCCAAGGTCTCTCCACGAGTTTGCTCTAAAGAAGCTGTGAGTCACCCCCGGACGAACTCTGCTGAGAGTATTAGCCTGCCTGTGACGTGGCAGTGTCGAGACATCGTCGTATCCGGGGCTGGCTGGTGGAAGAGACTAGCTACTGTGGTGTTTAGTGAGGAGAGTGATCAGCGGGATCACACGAGGGTCCTGCCTAGGGCTCGCAACCCTAGTATCGGTCGTGGAGTGGCCTACACAGCGGAGCTGATCGGAACCTGCCAGCTACAGGCTGGATTGTAGTTGAAGGCCTTCACGACGGAGCACCCAGTGGGACTGTGATTTGGCTGGCCTGTGGCCAGGGTAGATTCGCCGAGAGAATCAAAGAGGATTCATCGTGGGGCCGAAGAACAGAACCAGGGCTACTCATCGTGAGCACCGTGGAGCATCCTGTGTCTTCAGAGGAAGACAACTCTGTATATTATCGTGTAGTTATAAACCCCGTGTGATTGTTATATATTTATTTATGGTGGTGGTGACAATATATATATAAATCAGAACATTTGTATCCCTCCCCCTTTAATTTAACTTGCGTTACGGAACACACCCCTTGAAAGCCACTACTAACTTGGGGCCGGATTCCCAAACTCAACTCTACTAACATCAGAGAAGAACCCGGTTACGCCCCAGTAGGGTCGTAACACCTATGGCACTCACAGTGTGTGATGGGAGGAAAACCAAATGTGTAACAAAAATAATGGGGAAAAAAAGCACTTACTATAAATCATTTTGGAGAGTTTATATCAAATGGAAAATTAGTGTGCAAATGGCTTGTGGCATGATGTTAAAATTTTGAGGGATACAGGAGCATCCCAACCTTTACTATTAGAGAATGTTTTACAATATATACAGTCTACAGAGACGGGGAAGGCAATGATTATACAGGGAATCACTGGAGATTTCCAGACTGTGCCCTTGAGGGAAAAAACCTCGAGTGTGATTTTATTAATGGCAAAAGTTTAGTAGGTGTTAGTCCTAAGTTACCAGTTGTTGGCGTTGATCTAATTGTGGGGAATGATCTTGCTGGTAATCGAGTTAAAAGAGATGACCCCCCAATAATGCTAACTAAGCCAGAGGTGACTAGGGCATGGACAGATCCTGAGGACAAGGTAATGTACCCAGCATGTGCCGTGACCCAGTCAAAATCAGAGTCTCAAATATCACAAACTCCCAATAATGTAAGTCAGGAGACAAAATTAGAGGTTAACAAATCAAAAAGTGAAGTGGATCTTTGTGACACTTTTATGGCCAAGTTGGAAGAAGCAAATGAGAACAGGATGGGGAGCCCCTCCACCAAACCACCTTGGAAAAGGGGTAGGGGAGAGTGTAGTCCAGTTACCACTTCTGGCTCTTCAGACTTGAGATCAAAATCAAATTTTATTCGTCAGCAAAGAACTGATCCACGTTGACTGACTTACATAATAAGACTAACTGAACTAGAAGCAGAATCGGAGGCTATGACTTATTACTACACAAAAGAGTTGTTGATGCGGAAGTGGAGACCTAGGAGCTCACCTGTGTCACACACTTGGGAGGTAGTTAATGAAGTAGTCCTATTGAGGGGTTATAGAGAAAAGGTGCTAAGTGTAGCCCATGATTCACCAATAGGCGATCATCAGGGTATTACTAAACATATAATAAAATAAGCAAGTATTTTGCCTGGCCTGTATTAAAGAAAGATGTCATCCAGTATTGTAATGAATGTCCTGTATGTGTAACTCTGGTAAACGAAACCAGGTAATACCAAAAGCCCTTATACAGCCAATTGTGGTGGCTGAAAAGCCCTTTACCGATATTATAATTGATGTAGTAGGCCCATTGCTTAGAACCAAGAGTGGTAATATGTATATCATCACCATGATGTGCCCCCTCCCCATGCGGCCCGTTGGCGTCGTGAGGGGGCTTCGTGGACGGCTGCCGGAGTGTGATGCTCCGTGGGACAGTCCTCTGTCCTTTTCTGGCCTTGCACTCCTGCTGCTGTCTTCTCTAATTGTGCCGGATTACTTTTCCTTTTTCATTGTTTCGTTTTTCTCCCCCCTCTTCTCCTATCTGCTTGTCGTTTCCTGCCAACCTTTTGCTTGTTTTGGATTGTTTCTTTGCACTTCTTCTATTTTGACGCCCAGGTGCTTGAGGAGGCATACTCTTGCACCCGTAGAACTGTAGTACCCAACGTCCCAAGCGAGGGGAACCTTTTATTGTCAATCCCCCTTTCGCCGCTGAACCCGATCTCGACGGACTGACGGTTCTTAAGGCGTATACTCACGACGCACCCCTAGGAGGCCCCGGCATGATCGGCGATAGCTTCCTGTTGGGTGTCCTGCCTCTAATTGTGGCTCCATGGTGGGTATGGGGGCCCATTCGTGGATGAATTTATCACTCTTCGTACCTATGTCGTTGAATGCTTTTGTTGTACCCTCTCAGGCTCGTGGGGTGGGCGACCAAGCCCCCGAGTCGGCCTGTCTTGGAAGACCAGGCTTTGTAGCCTCCGCTGCATTGGGCCCCAACCTTGCTCCTCCTTTGGCCTCTCTGACTCCTTCCCCTGGCTCCCCTCCCTCCTCTGTGGTTGGGTCGAGCCCCAAGCTCCCAGTGGTGACTACCTCGTCCCCTGGCGCGGCTCCATCTCTAGTTGTAACTACTGTGCCTTTTAACCCCTCTCTCTCTGGAGGTTCTCACCGCCGTCCTCGTCACGGCCGCCCTCGCTCGATTCCTTCCAGTTCTGCTACCTATCAAGCCTTGTTTGGTCCCGCTTCGTGGGCCAAATATTTTGATCTCCTTCTCTTGATTCTGCGCCTCCTGACGATTTCTCCCTCCATCGACATCTCGTTGATTCCATGGATGCCTCCATTACTTTCAACCCCACTCGTCTCGCTACACGTGTCGTTGCTGCTCCTTCTCAGGATACTGCTTCCCACTTGGCTGCCTTATCCTGCCTTGGCGAGACCCCTGTTCGGGTCTCGAAGAACTCTCAGTTGAATGCCAGTGTTGGCACTGTTCTGCTCCCGCCCCATGTTGCGACCGGTGTTCGGGACCTGCGCGACTGCCACGACGATATTCGACATATCCTTGCTGCCCAGGGCCATTCTATTCTCCTGGTGGACACGTTTACTCGTCCCCCTCGTGGTAGTCGCCGTCAACCCCTCCGGGTTGTGAAGATTACCTTTGATGGTAGGACCATTCACCCTCTGTAATTCTTGCTGGTGCCAGGTGCTCTGTCCAGGAGTACATTCCTTCTCCTCGGCTCTGTAACAAGTGCTGGAGGTTTGGGCATGGTGCCCTCCGCTGCTCTGGGACTGTCTCTCTCTGTCCTTTGTGTGGTGGCGAAGGTCACTCTAAGTCGGAGTGCACTTCTCCCCAGGCTCGTTGCCTCAACTGCGGTGAGGCCCATCCTACCTTCTCCCGTGCGTGTGTCCATTACAAGCTTAAGGCAGCCGTCCTCAACTTGAACCACCGGGAGCGTTTATCTTTTCCTGAGGCGAGACGCCAGGTTCGCC
>NW_025568534.1:0-106090 GCF_020424385.1 Procambarus clarkii | reverse complement strand
CTCTGCATCATTCTCTTCAGCCTTTGCATCCCTCTTTTAAGCCTCTGCATCATTCTCTTCAGCCTCTGCATTCTTCTCCTAAGCCTCTGCATCACTCTCTTGATCCTCTGCATCCCTCTCTTAAGCCTCTGCATCATTCTCTTGAGCCCCTGCATCACTCTCTTGAACCTCTGCATCACTCTCTTAAGCCTCAATATCTCTCTCTTCAGCCTCTGCATTACTCTCTTCAGCCTCTGCATCACTCTCTTGAGCCTCTACATCCCTCTCTTCAGCCTCTGCATCCCTCTCTTAAGCCTCTGCATCACTCTCTTCAGGCTTTGCATCACTCTCTTGAGCCTCTGCATCCCTCTCTTAAGCGTCTGTAACACTATCTTCAAACTCTGCATCACTCTCTTGAGCCTCTGCATCCCTCTCTAGAGCCTCTGCATCCCTCTCTTAAGCCTCTGCAACACTATTTTCAACCTCAGCATCACTCTCTTGATTCTCCGCATCACTCTCGTCAGCCTCTGAATCACTCTCTTGAGCCTCTGCATCCCACTCTTAAGCCTCTGCATCCCTCTCTTAAGCCTCTGCATCACTCTCTTAAGCCTCTGCATCCCTCTCTTGATACTCTGCATCACTCTCTTGAGCCTCTGCTTCCCTCTCCTGATCCTGTGCATCACACCTTTGAGCCTCTGCATTACTCTCTTAAGCCTCTGCAACACTCTCTTGAGCCTCTGCAAAACTCTCTTGAGCCTTTGCATCACACTCTTGAGCTTCTCTATCACTCTCTTGAGCCTCTGCATCACTCTCTTGAGCCTCTGCATCCCTCTCTTGATCCTCTGCATCACTCTCTTTAGCCTCTGAATCACTCTCTTGATCGTCTGCATCACTCTCTTGAGCCTCTGCATCACTCTCTTGAGCCTCTACATCCCTCTCTTGAGCCTCTGCATCACTCTCTTGAACCTCTGCATCACTCTCTTAAGCCTCTGCATCTCTCTCTTCAGCCTCTGCATCCCTCTCTTTAGCCTCTGCATCACTCTCTTGAGCCTCTACATCCCTCGCTTGAGCCTCTGCATCCCTCTCTTAAGCCTCTGCATCACTCTTTTCAGCCTCTGCATCACTCTTTTGAGCTTCTGCATCCTTTTTGAGCCTCTGCTTCACTTTCTTAAGGCTCAGCATCCCTTTCTTGAGCTTTTGCATCACTCTCTTAAACTTCTGCATCCCTCTCATGAGCCTCTGCATCCCTCTCTTGTGCCTCTGCATCCCTCACTTGAGCCTCTGCATCCCTCTCTTGGGCCTTTGCATACCTCTCTTGAGCCTCTGCATCCCTCGCTTGAGCCTCTGCATCCCTCTCTAAAACCACTGCATCACTCTCTTAAGCCTCTGCATCACTCTCTTGAACTCCTGCATCCCTCTCATGAGCCTCTGCATCCCTCTGTTGAGCCTTTGCATTATTCTCTTAAGCCACTGCATCCCTCTCTTGAGCCTCTGCATCACTCTCAAGAGCCTATGCATCCCTCTCTTGTGCCTCTGCATCCCTCACTAGAGCCTCTGCATCCCTCTCTTGAGCCCCTGTATCCCTCTCTTAAGCTTCTGCATCACTCTCTTAAGCCTCTGCATCCCTCTCTTAAGCCCCTGCATCACTTCCAAGAGCCTCTGCATCCCTCTCTTTTGCCACTGCATTCCTCACTTGAGCCTCTGCATCTCTCTCAAGAGCCTCTGCATCCCTCTCGTGTGCCTCTGCATCCCTCACTTAAGCCTCTGCATCCCTCTCTTGAGCCTCTGTATCCCTCTCTTGGGCCTCTGCATCCCTCTCTTGAGCCTCCGCATCCCTCTTTTAAGCCTCTGCATCACTCTCTTAAGCCTCTGCATCACTCTCTTAAGCCTCTGAATCACTCTCTTGAGCCTCTGCATAACTCTCTCGAGCCTCTGCATCCCTCTCTCAAGCCTCTGCGTCACTCTCTTGATCCTCTGCATCACCCTCTTAAGCCTCTGCATTACTCTCTTGAGCCTCTGCATCCCACTCCTAAGCCTCTGTCTCCCTGTATTAAGCCTCTGCGTCACTCACTTGAGCCTCTGCATCCCTCTCTTGAGCCTCTGCATCACTCTCTTCATCCTCTTCATCCCTCTCTTGAGCCTCTGCATCACTCTCTTGATCCTCTGCATCACTCTTTTGAGCCTCTGTATCACTCTCAGGAGCCTCTGCATCCCTCTCTTGTGCCTCCGCTTCCCTCACTTGGGCCTCTGCATCCCTCTCTTCAGCCCCTGCATCCCTCGCTTGAGCCTCTGCATCCCTCTCTTGAGCCTCTGCATCCCTCTCTTAAGCCTCTGCATCACACTCTTAAGCCTCTGCATCATTCTCTTCAGCCTCTGCATCCCTCTTACTTAAGCCTCTGCATCATTCTCTTCAGCCTCTGCATTCCTCTCTTAAGCCTCTGCATCACTCTCTTGATCCTCTGCATTCCTCTCTTAAGCCTCTGCATCATTCTCGTGAGCCCCTGCATCATTCTCTTGAGCTTCTGCATCCCTCTCTTAGCCTCTACATCATTCTCTTGTGCCTCTGCATCATTCTCTTCAGCATCTGCATTCCTCTCTTAAGCCTCTGCATCCCTCTCTTGTGCCTCTGCTTCCCTCACTTGAGCCTCTGCGATCCTCTCTTGAGCCCCTGCATCGCTCTCTTGAGCCTCTGCATCCCTCTCTTAAGCCTCTGCATCACTCTCTTAAGCCTCTGCATCCTCTCGTAAGCCTCTGAATCACTCTGTTAAGCCTCTGCATCACTCTCTTGAGCCTCCCCATCACTCTCTTGTGCCTCTGCATCCCTCACTTGAGCCTCTGCATCACTCTCTTGAGCCCCTGCATCCCTCTCTCAAGCCTCTACATCACTCTCCAGAGCCTCTGCATCCCTCTCCTAAGCCTTTGCCTCACTCTCTTAAGCCTCTGCATCACTCTCTTGAGCCTCTGTATACCTCTCTTGAGCCTCTGCATCACTCTCTTCAGCCTTTTCATCCCTCTCTTGAGCCTCTGCAACACTCTCTAAAGCCTCTGCATCACTCTCTTAAGCCTCTGAATCCCTCTCTCGAGGCCTCTGCATAACTCTCTCAAGCCTCTGCATCACTCTCTTGATTCTCTGCATCACTCGCGTAAGCCTCTGAATCACTCTCTTGAGCCTCTGCATCCCTCTCGTGAGCCTCTGCATCCCTCTCTTAAGCCTCTGCATAACTCTCTTGAGCCTCTGCTTCCCTCTCCTGATCCTCTGCATCACTCCATTGAGCCTCTGCATCACTCTCTTGTTCGTCTGCATCACTCATTTGAGCCTCTGCATCACTCTCTTGAGCCTCTCTATCACTCGTTGAGCCTCTGCATCACTCTCATGAGCCTCTGCAGCACTCTCTTAAGCCTCTGCATCCCTCTCTTGATTCTCTGCATCACTCTCTTGAACCTCTGCATCATATTCTTGAGCCTCTGCATCCCTCTCTTGTGCCTCTGCTTCCCTCAGTTGGGCCTCTGCATCCCTCTCTTCAGCCCCTGCATCCCTCTCTTCAGCCTCTGCATCCCTCTCCTGAGCCTCTGTATCCCTCCCTTAAGCCTCTGCACCACACTCTTAAGCCTCTGCATCATTCTCTTCAGCCTTTGCATCCCTCATTTAAGCCTCTGCATCATTCTCTTCAGCCTCTGCATTCCTCTCCTAAGCCTCTGCATCACTCTCTTGATCCTCTGGATCCCTCTCTTAAGCCTCTGCATCATTCTCTTGAGCCCCTGCATCACTCTCTTGAACCTCTGCATCACTCTCTTAAGCCTCAGCATCTCTCTCTTCAGCCTCTGCATTACTCTCTTCAGCGTCTGCATCACTCTCTTGAGCCTCTACATCCCTCTCTTGAGCCTCTGCATCCCTCTCTTAAGCCTCTGCATCACTCTCTTCAGGCTTTGCATCACTCTCTTGAGCCTCTGCATCCCTCTCTTAAGCGTCTGTAACACTATCTTCAACCTCTGCATCACTCTCTTGAGCCTCTGCATCCCTCTCTAGAGCCTCTGCATCCCTCTCTTAGGCCTCTGAAACACTATCTTCAACCTCAGCATCACTCTCTTGATTCTCCGCATCACTCTCGTCAGCCTCTGAATCACTCTCTTGAGCCTCTGCATCCCACTCTTAAGCCTCTGCATCCCTCTCTTAAGCCTCTGCATCACTCTCTTAAGCCTCTGCATCCCTCTCTTGATTCTCTGCATCACTCTCTTGAGCCTCTGCTTCCCTCTCCTGATCCTGTGCATCACACCCTTGAGCCTCTGCATCACTCTCTTAAGCCTCTGCAACACTCTCTTGAGCCTCTGCAAAACTCTCTTGAGCCTTTGCATCACTCTCTTGAGCTTCTCTATCACTCTCTTGAGCCTCTGCATCACTCTCTTGAGCCTGTGCATCCCTCTCTGGAGCCTCAGCATCCCTATCTTAAGCCTTTTGCAGCACTCTCTTGAGCCTCTGCATCATTCTCTTGAGCCTCAGCATCCCTCTTTTAAGCCTCTGCATCACTCTCTTGAGCCTCTGCATCCCTCTAATAAGCCTCTCCATCACTCTCTTGAGCCTCTGCACCCCTCTCTTGAGCCTCTGCATCACTCTCTTGAGTCTCTGCATCACTCTCCTGAGCCTCTGCATCACTCTCTTGAGCCTCTGCATCACGCTCTTGACCCTCTGCATCACTCTTTTAAACCTCTGCATTTCTCTCTTGATCCTCTGCAACAGTCTCTTGAGCCTCTGCATCATTCTCTTGAGCCTCTACATCCCTCTCTTAAGCCTCTACATCATTCTCTTGAACCCCTGCATCACTCTCTTGAGCCTCTGCATCACTCTCTTTAGCCTCTGCATCTCTCTCTTCAGCCTCTGCATCACTCTCTTGATCCTCTGCATCACTCTCTTGAGCCTTTGCATCACTCTCTTGAGCCTCTGCAACACTCTCTTGAGCCTCTGCATCACTCTCTTGAGCGTTTGCATCACTCTCTTGAGCCTCTGCATCACTCTCATAAGCCTCTGCATCACTCTCTTAAGCCTCTGCATCACTCGCTTAAACCTCTGAATCACTCTCCTGAGCCTCTGCATCACTCTCTTTAGCCCCTGCATCCCTCTCTCAAGCCACTGCATCACTCTCTTGAGCCACTGCATCCCTCTCCTAAGCCTCTGCCTCTCTCTCTTAAGCCTCTGCATCACTCTCTAGAGCCTCTGCATCAGTCTCTTCGTCCTCTGCAACACTCTCTTAAGCCTCTGCTTCCCTCTCTTGATCCTCTGCATCACTCTCTTGAGCCTCTGCATCACTCTCCTGATCGTCTGCATCACTCTCTTGAGCCTCTGCATCACTCTCTTGAGCCTCTCTATCACTCTCGTGAGACTCTGCATCACTCTCTTGAGCCTCTGCATCACTCTCTTAAGCCTCTGCATCCCTCTCCCTATCCTCTGCATCACTCTCTTTAGCCTCTGTATCACTCTCTTGATCGTCTGCAACACTCTCTTGAGCCTCTGCATCACTCTCTTGAGCCTCGCTATCACTCTCATGAGGCTCTACATCATTCTCTTGAGCGTCTGCTTTACTCTCTTGAGCCTCTGCATCCCTCTCTGGAGCCTCAGCATCCCTCTCTTGAGCCTTTTGCAGCACTCTCTTTAGTCTCTGCATCATTCTCTTGAGCCTCTGCATCCCTCTCTTAAGCCTCTGCATCACCCTCTTGAGTCTCTGCATCACTCTCTTGAGTCTCTGCATCACTCTCCTAAACCTCTGCATCCCTCGCTTGATCCTCTGCATCACTCTCTTGAGCCTCTGCATCATTCTCTTGAGCCTCTACATCCTTCTTCTAAGCCTCTACATCATTCTCTTGAGCCCCTGCATTACGCTCTTGATCCTCTGCATCACTCTCTTAAGCCTCTGCATCACTCTCTTAAGCCTCTGCATCTCTCTCTTCAGTCTCTGCATCACTCTCTTGATCCTCTGCATCACTCTCTTGAGCCTCTGCATCATTCTCTTGAGCCTCTGCATCCCTCTCCTAAGCCTCTACATCATTCTCTTGAGCGTCTGCATCCCTCTCTTGAGCCTCTGCATCACTCTCAAGTTCCTCTGCATCTTTCTCCTGTGCCTCTGCATCACTCACTTTAGCCTCTGCATCCCTCTCTTGAGCCTCTGCATCCCTCTCTTGAGCCTATTCATCCCTCTCTTGAGCCTCTGCATCCCTCTCTTGAGCCTTTGCACCACTCTCTTAAGCCTCTGCATCACTCTCGTAAGCCTCTGCATCACTCTCTTAAGCCTCTGCATCACTCTCGTAAACCTCTGAATCACTCTCTTGAGCCTCTCTTTCACTCTCTTGAGCCCCTGCATCACTCTATTGAGCCTCTGCATCACTCTCTTGAGCCTTTGCATCACGCACTTAAGACTCTGCATCCCTCTCTTGAGCCTCTGCATCACTCACAAGAGCCTATGCATCCCTCTCTTGTGCCTCTGCATCCCGCACTTGAGCCTCTGCATCCCTCTCTTGAGCCCCTGCATCACTCTCTTGAGCCTCTGCATCCCTCTCTGGAGCCTCAGCACCCCTCTCTTGAGCCTTTTGCAGCACTCTCTTGAGTCTCTGCATCATTCTCTTGAGCCTCTGCATCCCTCTCTTAAGCCTCTGCATCACCCTCTTCAGCCTCTACATCCTTCTTCTAAGCCTCTACATCAATCGCTTGAGCCTCTGCATCACTCTCTTGAGGCTCTGCATCACTCTCTTAAGCCTCTGCATCTCTCTCTTCAGCCTCTGCATCACTCTCTTGATCCTCTGCATCACTCTCGTGAGCCTCTGCATCATTCTCTTGAGCCTCTGCATCCCTCTCCTAAGCCTCTACATCATTCTCTTGAGCGTCTGCATCCCTCTCTTGAGCCTCTGCATCACTCTCAAGTGCCTCTGCATCTTTCTCTTGTGCCTCTGCATCACTTTCTTTAGCCTCTGCATCCATTTCTGGAGCCTGTTCATCTCTCTCTTGAACTCCTGCATCCTTTTCATGAGCCTTTGCATCCCTCTCTTGAGCCTTTGCATCTCTCGCTTAAGACTCTGCATCCCTCTCTTGTGCCTCTGCATCCCGCACTTGAGCCTCTGCATCCCTCTCTTGAGCCCCTGCCTTGAGCCTCTGCATCCCTCACTTGAGCCTCTGCATCCCTCTCTTAAGCCTCTGCATCACTCTCTTAAGCCTCTGCATCACTCTCGTAAGCCTCTGAATCACTCTCTTGAGCCTCTGCATTCTTCTCTTGAGTCTTTGCATCACTCTCTTCAGCCTCTGCATCCCTCTCTTGAGCCTCTGCATCACTCTCTTGAGCCTCTGCATCACTCTTTTGAGCTTCTACATCCCTCTCTTGAGCTTCTGCATTCCTCTCTTAAGCCTCTGCTTCACTCTCTCGCGCCTCTGCATCACTCTCTTGGGCCTCTGCATCACTCTCTTAAGCCTCTGCTTCCCTCCCCTGATCCTCTGCTTCCCTCTCTTGATCCTCTGCATCACTCTCTTGAGCCTCTGCATCACTCTGTTGATCCTCTGCATCACTCTCTTGATCCTCTGCATCACTCTCTTGAGCCTCTACATCCTTCTCTTGAACTCCTGCATCTCTCTCAACAGCTTTTGCATCACTTTCTTAAGCCTCTGCATCCCTCTCAACAGCTTTTGCATCACTTTCTTAAGCCTCTGCATCCCTCTCTTGAGCCTCTGCATCACTCTCAAGAGCCTCTGCATCCCTCTCTTGTGCCTCTGCATCCCTCACTTAAGCCTCTGCATCCCTCTCTTGAGCCTCTTTATCCCTCTCTTGGGCCTCTGCATCCCTCTCTTGAGCCTCCGCATCCCTCTTTTAAGCCTCTGCATCACTCTCTTAAGCCTCTGCATCACTCTCTTAAGCCTCTGAATCACTCTCTTGAGCCTCTGCATCACTCTGTTGATCCTCTGCATCACTCTCTTGATCCTCTGCATCACTCTCTTGAGCCTCTACATCCTTCTCTTGAACTCCTGCATCTCTCTCAACAGCTTTTGCATCACTTTCTTAAGCCTCTGCATCCCTCTCAACAGCTTTTGCATCACTTTCTTAAGCCTCTGCATCCCTCTCTTGAGCCTCTGCATCACTCTCAAGAGCCTCTGCATCCCTCTCTTGTGCCTCTGCATCCCTCACTTAAGCCTCTGCATCCCTCTCTTGAGCCTCTTTATCCCTCTCTTGTGCCTCTGCATCCCTCTCTTGAGCCTCCGCATCCCTCTTTTAAGCCTCTGCATCCCTCTCTCAAGCCTCTGCGTCACTCTCTTGATCCTCTGCATCACCCTCTTAAGCCTCAGCATTACTCTCTTGAGCCTCTGCATCCCACTCCTAAGCCTCTGTCTCCCTGTATTAAGCCTCTGCATCACTCACTTGAGCCTCTGCATCCCTCTCTTGAGCCTCTGCATCACTCTCTTCATCCTCTTCATCCCTCTCTTGAGCCTCTGCATCACTCTCTTGATCCTCTGCATCACTCTTTTGAGCCTCTGTATCACTCTCAGGAGCCTCTGCATCCCTCTCTTGTGCCTCCGCTTCCCTCACTTGGGCCTCTGCATCCCTCTCTTCAGCCCCTGCATCCCTCTCTTGAGCCTCTGCATCCCTCTCTTGAGCCTCTGCATCCCTCTCTTAAGCCTCTGCATCACACTCTTAAGCCTCTGCATCATTCTCTTCAGCCTCTGCATCCCTCTTACTTAAGCCTCTGCATCATTCTCTTCAGCCTCTGCATTCCTCTCTTAAGCCTCTGCATCACTCTCTTGATCCTCTGCATTCCTCTCTTAAGCCTCTGCATCATTCTCGTGAGCCCCTGCATCATTCTCTTGAGCTTCTGCATCCCTCTCTTAAGCCTCTACATCATT
Organism: Procambarus clarkii; assembly: GCF_020424385.1. Classification (NCBI taxonomy): domain Eukaryota; kingdom Metazoa; phylum Arthropoda; class Malacostraca; order Decapoda; family Cambaridae; genus Procambarus; species Procambarus clarkii. The sequence goes on along the minus strand of NW_025568534.1, from coordinate 97,242 downwards.
CTCTTGTGCCTCTGCATCATTCTCTTCAGCATCTGCATTCCTCTCTTAAGCCTCTGCATCCCTCTCTTGTGCCTCTGCTTCCCTCACTTGAGCCTCTGCAATCCTCTCTTGAGCCCCTGCATCGCTCTCTTGAGCCTCTGCATCCCTCTCTTAAGCCTCTGCATCACTCTCTTAAGCCTCTGCATCCTCTCGTAAGCCTCTGAATCACTCTGTTAAGCCTCTGCATCACTCTCTTGAGCCTCCCCATCACTCTCTTGTGCCTCTGCATCCCTCACTTGAGCCTCTGCATCACTCTCTTGAGCCCCTGCATCCCTCTCTCAAGCCTCTGCATCACTCTCCAGAGCCTCTGCATCCCTCTCCTAAGCCTTTGCCTCACTGTCTTAAGCCTCTGCATCACTCTCTTGAGCCTCTGTATCCCTCTCTTGAGCCTCTGCATCACTCTCTTCAGCCTTTTCATCCCTCTCTTGAGCCTCTGCAACACTCTCTAAAGCCTCTGCATCACTCTCTTAAGCCTCTGAATCCCTCTCTCGAGGCCTCTGCATAACTCTCTCAAGCCTCTGCATCACTCTCTTGATTCTCTGCATCACTCGCGTAAGCCTCTGAATCACTCTCTTGAGCCTCTGCATCCCTCTAGTGAGCCTCTGCATCCCTCTCTTAAGCCTCTGCATAACTCTCTTGAGCCTCTGCTTCCCTCTCCTGATCCTCTGCATCACTCCATTGAGCCTCTGCATCACTCTCTTGTTCGTCTGCATCACTCATTTGAGCCTCTGCATCACTCTCTTGAGCCTCTCTATCACTCGTTGAGCCTCTGCATCACTCTCATGAGCCTCTGCAGCACTCTCTTAAGCCTCTGCATCCCTCTCTTGATTCTCTGCATCACTCTCTTGAACCTCTGCATCATATTCTTGAGCCTCTGCATCCCTCTCTTGTGCCTCTGCTTCCCTCAGTTGGGCCTCTGCATCCCTCTCTTCAGCCCCTGCATCCCTCTCTTCAGCCTCTGCATCCCTCTCCTGAGCCTCTGTATCCCTCCCTTAAGCTTCTGCACCACACTCTTAAGCCTCTGCATCATTCTCTTCAGCCTTTGCATCCCTCATTTAAGCCTCTGCATCATTCTCTTCAGCCTCTGCATTCCTCTCCTAAGCCTCTGCATCACTCTCTTGATCCTCTGCATCCCTCTCTTAAGCCTCTGCATCATTCTCTTGAGCCCCTGCATCACTCTCTTGAACCTCTGCATCACTCTCTTAAGCCTCAGCATCTCTCTCTTCAGCCTCTGCATTACTCTCTTCAGCGTCTGCATCACTCTCTTGAGCCTCTACATCCCTCTCTTGAGCCTCTGCATCCCTCTCTTAAGCCTCTGCATCACTCTCTTCAGGCTTTGCATCACTCTCTTGAGCCTCTGCATCCCTCTCTTAAGCGTCTGTAACACTATCTTCAACCTCTGCATCACTCTCTTGAGCCTCTGCATCCCTCTCTAGAGCCTCTGCATCCCTCTCTTAGGCCTCTGCAACACTATCTTCAACCTCAGCATCACTCTCTTGATTCTCCGCATCACTCTCGTCAGCCTCTGAATCACTCTCTTGAGCCTCTGCATCCCACTCTTAAGCCTCTGAATCCCTCTCTTAAGCCTCTGCATCACTCTCTTAAGCCTCTGCATCCCTCTCTTGATTCTCTGCATCACACTCTTGAGCCTCTGCTTCCCTCTCCTGATCCTGTGCATCACACCCTTGAGCCTCTGCATCACTCTCTTAAGCCTCTGCAACACTCTCTTGAGCCTCTGCAAAACTCTCTTGAGCCTTTGCATCACTCTCTTGAGCTTCTCTATTACTCTCTTGAGCCTCTGCATCACTCTCTTGAGCCTGTGCATCCCTCTCTGGAGCCTCAGCATCCCTATCTTAAGCCTTTTGCAGCACTCTCTTGAGCCTCTGCATCATTCTCTTGAGCCTCAGCATCCCTCTAATAAGCCTCTCCATCACTCTCTTGAGCCTCTGCACCCCTCTCTTGAGCCTCTGCATCACTCTCTTGAGTCTCTGCATCACTCTCCTTAGCCTCTGCATCACTCTCTTGAGCCTCTGCATCACGCTCTTGACCCTCTGCATCACTCTTTTAAACCTCTGCATTTCTCTCTTGATCCTCTGCATCAGTCTCTTGAGCCTCTGCATCATTCTCTTGAGCCTCTACATCCCTCTCTTAAGCCTCTACATCACTCTCTTTAGCCTCTGCATCTCTCTCTTCAGCCTCTGCATCACACTCTTGATCCTCTGCATCACTCTCTTGAGCCTTTGCATCACTCTCTTGAGCCTCTGCATCCCGCTCCTAAGCCTCTGCAACACTCTCTTGAGCCTCTGCATCACTCTCTTGAGCGTTTGCATCACTCTCTTGAGCCTCTGCATCACTCTCATAAGCCTCTGCATCACTCTCTTAAGCCTCTGCATCACTCGCTTAAACCTCTGAATCACTCTCCTGAGCCTCTGCATCACTCTCTTTAGCCCCTGCATCCCTCTCTCAAGCCACTGCATCACTCTCTTGAGCCACTGCATCCCTCTCCTAAGCCTCTGCCTCACTCTCTTAAGCCTCTGCATCACTCTCTTGAGCCTCTGCATCCCTCTCTTGAACCTCCGCATTACTCTCTTCAGCCTCATCATCCCTCTCTTGAGCTTCTGCAACACTCTCTTCAGCCTCTGCACCCCTCTCGTGAGCCTCTGCATCACTCTCTTGATTCTCTGCATCACTCTCGTAAGCCTCTGAATCACTCTCTTGAGCCTCAGCATCCCTCTCTTAAGCCTCTACATCACTCTGTTAAGCCTCTGCATCACTCTCTAGAGCCTCTGCATCAGTCTCTTCGTCCTCTGCAACACTCTCTTAAGCCTCTGCTTCCCTCTCTTGATCCTCTGCATCACTCTCTTGAGCCTCTGCATCACTCTCTTGATCGTCTGCATCACTCTCTTGAGCCTCTGCATCACTCTCTTGAGCCTCTCTATCACTCTCGTGAGACTCTGCATCACTCTCTTGAGCCTCGGCATCACTCTCTTAAGCCTCTACATCCCTCTCCCTATCCTCTGCATCACTCTCTTTAGCCTCTGTATCACTCTCTTGATCGTCTGCATCACTCTCTTGAGCCTCTGCATCACTCTCTTGAGCCTCGCTATCACTCTCATGAGGCTCTACATCATTCTCTTGAGCCTCTGCTTTACTCTCTTGAGCCTCTGCATCCCTCTCTGGAGCCTCAGCATCCCTCTCTTGAGCTTTTTGCAGCACTCTCTTTAGTCTCTGCATCATTCTCTTGAGCCTCTGCATCCCTCTCTTAAGCCTCTGCATCACCCTCTTGAGTCTCTGCATCACTCTCTTGAGTCTCTGCATCACTCTCTTGAGCCTCTGCATCACTCTCTTAAACCTCTGCATCCCTCGCTTGATCCTCTGCATCACTCTCTTGAGCCTCTGCATCATTCTCTTGAGCCTCTACATCCTTCTTCTAAGCCTCTACATCATTCATTTGAGCCCCTGCATTACGCTCTTGATCCTCTGCATCACTCTCTTAAGCCTCTGCATCACTCTCTTAAGCCTCTGCATCTCTCTCTTCAGTCTCTGCATCACTCTCTTGATCCTCTGCATCACTCTCTTGAGCCTCTGCATCATTCTCTTGAGCCTCTGCATCCCTCTCCTAAGCCTCTACATCATTCTCTTGAGCGTCTGCATCCCTCTCTTGAGCCTCTGCATCACTCTCAAGTGCCTCTGCATCTTTCACCTGTGCCTCTGCATCCCTCTCTTGAGCCTCTGCATCCCTCTCTTGAGCCTATTCATCCCTCTCTTGAGCCTCTGCATCCCTCTCTTGAGCCTCTGCACCACTCTCTTAAGCCTCTGCATCACTCTCGTAAACCTCTGAATCACTCTCTTGAGCCTCTCTTTCACTCTCTTGAGCCCCTGCATCACTCTATTGAGCCTCTGCATCACTCTCTTGAGCCTCTGCATCACCCTCTTAAGCCTCTGCATCCCTCTTTTGAGCCTCTGCATCACTTTCTTTAGCCTCTGCATCCCTTTCTTGAGCCTCTTCATCTCTCTCTTGAACTCCTGCATCCCTTTCATGAGCCTTTGCATCCCTCTCTTGAGCCTTTGCATCACGCGCTTAAGACTCTGCATCCCTCTTTTGAGCCTCTGCATCACTCACAAGAGCCTATGCATCCCTCTCTTGTGCCTCTGCATCCCGCACTTGAGCCTCTGCATCCTTCTCTTGAGCCCCTGCATCACTCTCTTGAGCCTCTGCATCCCTCTCTGGAGCCTCAGCATCCCTCTCTTGAGCCTTTTGCAGCACTCTCTTGAGTCTCTGCATCATTCTCTTGAGCCTCTGCATCCCTCTCTTAAGCCTCTGCATCACCCTCTTGAGTATCTGCATCACTCTCTTGAGCCTCTGCATCACTCTCTTGAGCCTCTGCATCACTCTCTTAAACCTCTGCATCCCCTGCTTGATCCTCTGCATCACTCTCTTGAGCCTCTGCATCATTCTCTTGAGCCTCTACATCCTTCTTCTAAGCCTCTACATCAATCACTTGAGCCCCTGCATCACTCTCTTGAGGCTCTGCATCACTCTCTTGATCCTCTGCATCACTCTCGTGAGCCTCTGCATCATTCTCTTGAGCCTCTGCATCCCTCTCCTAAGCCTCTACATCATTCTCTTGAGCGTCAGCATCCCTCTCTTGAGCCTCTGCATCACTCTCAAGTGCCTCTGCATCTTTCTCTTGTGCCTCTGCATCACTTTCTTTAGCCTCTGCATCCATTTCTTGAGCCTCTTCATCTCTCTCTTGAACTCCTGCATCCTTTTCATGAGCCTTTGCATCCCTCTCTTGAGCCTTTGCATCTCTCGCTTAAGACTCTGCATCCCTCTCTTGAGCCTCTGCATCACTCACAAGAGCCTATGCATCCCTCTCTTGTGCCTCTGCATCCCGCACTTGAGCCTCTGCATCCCTCTCTTGAGCCCCTGCCTCACTCTCTTGAGCCTCTGCATCCCTCACTTGAGCCTCTGCATCCCTCTCTTAAGCCTCTGCATCACTCTCTTAAGCCTCTGCATCACTCTCGTAAGCCTCTGAATCACTCTCTTGAGCCTCTGCATTCTTCTCTTGAGTCTTTGCATCACTCTCTTCAGCCTCTGCATCCCTCTCTTGAGCCTCTGCATCACTCTCTTGAGCCTCTGCATCACTCTTTTGAGCTTCTACATCCCTCTCTTGAGCCTCTGCATTCCTCTCTTAAGCCTCTGCTTCACTCTCTTGAGCCTCTGCATCACTCTCTTGAGCCTCTGCATCACTCTCTTGAGCCTCTGCATCCCTCTCGTAAGCCTCTGCAACACTCTCTTCAGCCTCTGCATCATTCTCTTAAGCCTTTGCATCCTTCTCTTGATCATCTGCATCACTCTCGTAAGCCTCTGCATCACTCTCTTGAGCCTCTGCATAACTCTCTTGAGCCTCTGCATCCCTCTCTTGAGCCTCTGAATCCCTCTCTTGAGGCCTCTGCATCACTCTCTCGAGCCTCTGCATCACTCTCTTTTGCCTCTGCATCACTCTCTTCAGCCTCTGCTTCCCTCTCCTGATCCTCTGCATCACTCTCTTGAGCCTATGCGTCACTCGCTTGATCCTCTGCATCTCTCTCATGAGCCTCTGCATCCCTCTCTACAGCTTTTGCATCACTTTCTTAAGCCTCTGCATCCCTCTCTTGAGCCTCTGTATCACTCTCAAGAGCCTCTGCGTCCCTCTCATGAGTCTCTGTTTCCCTCTCTTGGGCCTCTGCATCCCTCTCTTGAGCCTCCGCATCCCTCTTTTAAGCCTCTGCATCACTCTCTTAAGCCTCTGCATCACTCTCGTAAGCCTCTGAATCACTCTCTTGAGCCTCTGCATAACTCTCTCGAGCCTCTGCATCCCTCTCTCAAGCCTCTGCGTCACTCTCTTGAGCCTCTGCATCACCCTCTTAAGCCTCTGCATTACTCTCTTGAGCTTCTGCATCCCACTCCTAAGCCTCTGCCTTCCTCTATTAAGCCTCTGCATCACTCACTTGAGCCTCTGCATCCCTCTCTTGAGCCTCTGCATCACTCTCTTCATCCTCTTCATCCCTCTCTTGAGCCTCTGCATCACTCTCTTGATCCTCTGCATCTCTCTCTTGAGCCTCTGCATCACTCTCTTGAGCCTTTGCATCACTCTCATCACGCTCTTGAACTCCTGCATCCCTCTCATGAGCCTCTGCATCCCTCACTTGAGCCTTTGCATCACTCTCAAGAGCCTCTGTATCCCTCTCTTGTGCCTCCGCTTCCCTCACTTGGGCCTCTGCATTCCTCTCTTCAGCCCCTGCATCCCTCTCTTGAGCCTCTGCATCCCTCTCTTAAGCCTCTGCATCACACTCTTAAGCCTCTGCATCATTCTATTCAGCCTCTGCATCCCTCTTACTTAAGCCTCTGCATCATTCTCTTCAGCCTCTGCATTCCTCTCTTAAGCCTCTGCATCACTCTCTTGATCCTCTGCATCCGTCTCTTAAGCCTCTGCATCATTCTCTTGAGCCATTGCATCATTCTCTTGAGCCTCTGCATCCCTCTCTTAAGCCTCTATATCATTCTCTTGTGCCTCTGCATCACTCTCTTGAGCCTCTGCATCCCTCTCTAAAGCCTCTGTAACACGATCTTCAACCTCTGCATCACTCTCTTGAGCCTCTGCATCCCTCTCTAGAGCCTCTGCATCCCTCTCTTAAGCCTCTGCAACACTCTCTTCAGCCTCTGCATCACTTTCTTAAGCCTCTGCATTCCTTTTTTGAGCCTCTGCATCACTTTCTTAAGCCTTTGCATCCCTTTCTTGAGCCTCTACATCATTCTCTTGAACTCCTGCATCCCTCTCATGAGCCTCTGCATCCATGTCCAGAGCCTTTGCATCACTCTCAAGAGCCTCTGAATCCCTCTCTTCTGCCTCTGCATCCCTCTCTTGAGCCTCTGCCTCCCTCTCTTGAGCCCCTGCATCCCTCTCTTAAGTCTCTGCATCACTCTCCTAATCCTCTGCATCACTCTCGTAAGCCTCTGAATCACTCTCTTGAGCCTCTGCATCCCTCTCTTGAACTCCTGCATCCCTCTCATGAGCCTCTGCATCCCTCTCTTGAGCCTTTGCATCACTCTCCTAAGCCTCTGCATCCCTCTCTTGAGCCTCTGCATCACTCTAAAGAGCCTCTGCATCCCTCTCTTGTGCCTCTGCATCCCTCACTTCAGCCTCTGCATCCCTCTCTGGAGCCTCTGCATCCCTCTCTTGGGCCTCTACATCCCTCTCTTGAGCCTCTGCATCCCTCTCTTAAGCCTCTGCATCACTCTCTTAAGCCACTGCATCACTCTCTTAAGCCTCTGAATCGTTCTCTCTTGAGCCTCTGCATCACTCTCTTGAGCCCCTGCATCCCTCTCTCAAGCCTCTGCGTCACTCTCTTGAGCCTCTGCATCCCTCTCCTAAGCCTCACTCTCCTAAGCCTCTGCATCACTCTCTTGAGCCTCTGCATCCCTCTCTTGAGCCTCTACATCACTCTCTTCAGCCTTTTCATCCCTCTCTTGAGCCTCTGCAACACTCTCTTCAGCCTCTGCATCACTCTCCTAAGCCTCTGAATTCCTCTCTCGATGCCTCTGCATAACTCTCTCGAGCCTCTGCATCACTCTCTTGATTCTCTGCATCACTCTCGTAAGCCTCTGAATCACTCTCTTGAGCCTCTGCATCCCTCTCTTAAGCCTCTACATCACTCTGTTAAGCCTCTGCATCACTCTCTAGAGCCTCTGCATCACTCTCTTTAGCCTCTGCAACATTCTCTTAAGCCTCTGCTTCCCTCTCTTGATTGTCGGAAAATCCGACACCATTTAATATATCATACAGACAGATAATAATTGCTGCTGTATTACCAACAAGTTACCCATAGAAAACGTAACTTGTAGTGGAATTACCGTCTATAGAAAACGGGATATCATCACCACATACTATTATAATTCACCACCTATTATGATGGGAATTATTCTTAAATACATTAGTCTTTGGACTATACCATTATAAAAACATCTCATATAAATTAACTTAATTATCAATATTAAAGTAGAGTAAATGTGACCCTTCTATCACTTATTGACATCTGGACAATGTAGGCCAGGCGTCAGTGAGGAAGGAGGGGCAGCCATTGTTATTGTCACCTCCGAGACGCGCGGAGCAAATTCGGCTCCTATCATATCTGGACAATGTCGGCCAGTAGCGTCAATAGTATGGAGTGTTAGACATTGCCATTGTTTATATTAGACCAGAGGCACACGGGAGCAAATACGGCTCCTGTTAATTTTACTTGGACGTAGTGTTATGGAAACCAAAGGTGTACCATCTTCAACACGCTGTCAACAAATCAAGTTAAGTGTTCTTTCCGAAACCCATTATCTATCATTAGTGGCCATTAATGTCATTGGGTAGGGTTAGCCGGTTAGAGCACGAGATAGCCTCAAACTAAAGGTAATTAGCCCAGGTCTTCATTGTTCCATGTACAGTATTTTCTCTGACATAGCTTGTCATATATAGGTATCTGGCTTTACAGCTAGCGCCCTTTTAACAGGTCAAGACGAGGAAGACTTTGTGCACCAGTTAATGGGTGATGGAAGCTACCTCAAAGAGGATAATTTGGTGTCTACACCCTAGTTATACCTGGTGGACTAACCTGCTGTACTATAAGATAAGGAACCTTTTCAATGTATGTAGTTAATACTGTAGTTTGATTGGCTGCATATATATTTAATTAATATAAACCCCCCCTAATGTGTAGAGGATCGATTTGTGAGATTGAGATTATTGCAGAAATACAGTCCACTTATCATTATACAAATTGCTATCGAAGTATATAAATTAACGTAAATATAAATTCATATAAATTAAATAAATATAAATCTCACAGGTCGGTTCCCACATTATTTGGTCCTTCGAACCGGATTATTTGGTCCTATGAACCCACATTTGGTCATCTTAGTACCGGATGAACCAGTTAACCAGTGGATTCATTAAATAAACTAGTGCAGTGTGATTTAAACAAAGCCAGTCAATGACGGCGGCGTTGACTCATGCGAGTTCACGAGCCCCGCTCAGTTCAGATAAGTTTTAGTAAGCGGTTTCATGTACACCCACAGATTTGATGGCGTGTTATTCTGTGAAATGACAGCGCTAATATTGAAGCCAACCAAATTAGTGGCTGTGGTCTTCGCGATATTGTTCACGGATTTTGTGGTGTTAAATTTCGCGAGAGATTATCTACGTATTTTGTGGACTTTATTTCGCGAGGTCACTAATAATATTTAATACTTCTTGATAATATTAGAAGTTTCATAGAGGCTATTATCAATAATTGTGTATAATATTTCTCCAAAATAGAGAATTATTTAATATATATTGCACTAGTGATCACAGTATAATATTTACTAATTGCCAACCCACAACAGGGTAGGATATTAACCATTGACTAGTTGAACTATTATTGTTCATCCTAGTCCCATTATTACCATAGTCAGTTGTACTATATTGAACAACCTAACACTATTAATGAATGGTCCAGACCCTATTTTGGGTGTAATTTTTATCAACTCGAGTTGAGTTGTATATATAATAATTTACTTATGATCATTACACCTTTGAGTGATTAATTAGTGTCTCTTCCATCCTAGGGTGATATAGAGGAGCTAACCTAAAGGTACTTCCAGTGACACTGGTTTATCACTCAAATCATTAGTGTGTATGATTGTATATATATAATGTGTATTAATTTTAAGTGCTAACCTCTAGTAGAGGTAGGATTATTGCTTAGTGAGTGCAGAATTTACCCTAGGCTACCATTAGAGCTTGTTCAGTATTATGAGCAGCCCAAGTACAAGTCCCACAAGGCTTCACCAACGAGCCAGTATGGATAATGCAGGGAGAATGAAAAGAACCCTTGCAGGTCTTAAAGGCCACTTAACAAGACAGATCAAGAAATGTGAAGATTTGTCACAACAATCTCAAGTTGATTATGCTGACCTGGAAAGCTATTATCAAGCAGCTGCAGGTAAATTTGAACAAATCAAATGCCAAATAGCTCTCCTTGTGGGGACAGATTACTACCATCAATTCATCGGTAGCCCTACTAAATATCAGGGCATAACCATGTTAAACTCTGCAGGAGGTAAATTACTCTCAGGCCCAGTATCAAGCCTGGGGAGACCTATGCCTGCAGATAAACAATACCAGTAGAAATCTAAATTTGTCAGCTGATTATATTTCTCCAGTAGCATTATACTAAGGAGAATACAGCTGACTATACCAACAGAGGTTGATGTTAGTATCATCATTTAAAGCTGAAGATGAGTTCATGATGCTTCAGTGGCAAATCAGTGAACAGTAGCCCAAACCAGCTACAAGTCACTGCGACCAATGTCACTGAACCCACTGCAGTCTCAGAACCATACTTTACTTTAATGATGAGCTATTCAATCTTCTGAATCAATTAACTAAATTAAAACCCCAATAAATCTAATGACTGATTTGATACATTTATTATTTAATCAAGATGTATTCCATGGGCCTCAGTGTTTATATATCAGTGACCAGTTACCTGAAGAAACTTCAAGTTATATCTAATGTCACTGATCTCACTGCAGTCCCTGAATCATACTTGACTGTAGTACTTGATCACATTCAGTCTTCTGGGTTAAATAATATGTAATAAGGCTTGAATATTAGCCTTTCAAGAGTTGACAGGGAAATGAAATCGCATTAGACTTCTAACCCCTGCAACTCTAGTACGGGACATCCGTCCTGTACGAACAGACACACAAATGTGTGATTACTAACTACTAACATCAAAATAATCTAATAATTCGAAGGAGGAGTATCGGTGTTCGTCTGTTCTAATTAGGACTTCGACCCGTGAGCAGCCCCTGAGAAATTATGTCGGAAAATCCGACACCATTTAATATATCATACAGACAGATAATAATTGCTGCTGTATTACCAACAAGTTACCCATAGAAAACGTAACTTGTAGTGGAATTACCGTCTATAGAAAACGGGATATCATCACCACATACTATTATAATTCACCACCTATTATGGTGGGAATTATTCTTAAATACATTAGTCTTTGGACTTTACCATTATAAAAACATCTCATATAAATTAACTTAATTATCAATATTAAAGTAGAGTAAATGTGACCCTTCTATCACTTATTGACATCTGGACAATGTAGGCCAGGCGTCAGTGAGGAAGGAGGGGCAGCCATTGTTATTGTCACCTCCGAGACGCGTGGAGCAAATTCGGCTCCTATCATATCTGGACAATGTCGGCCAGTAGCGTCAATAGTATGGAGTGTTAGACATTGCCATTGTTTATATTAGACCAGAGGCACACGGGAGCAAATACGGCTCCTGTTAATTTTACTTGGACGTAGTGTTATGGAAACCAAAGGTGTACCATCTTCAACACTATTATAAAAATAGATGTGGGGGCTACTATGGGGTACTGGTACTATTAAGGGGTAAGGGTAGTTAGAAGACAAGAGTATCAAATATGGGAGAGCTAAAAGGCCCGGCCCCCAAAATAAACTATCCACAGTAGTAATAACTTGCTACTAGACCATATATGTTAGTCTAAGGGTTGATCAATGCGCTCCCACATAGGAAAAAGGGATACTCTGTAATTCATGTACTTATTTATTAACCCCTTAACAACCCCCCATATACACTCACACCAATAACAATAATAATAATAACTTTACCACACTATCTTACGTTAAGAGCCTTGGTCCACGTTGGCAGGATACAAGGTTTACACTAATAACAAGCTAGGGTAAAGTACTACTGGATAAGCACTGAAGCTGGATGCAGCTTAGGGTAGGGAAACCACGTGGGACCCTAATACAAAACACAACACTTAGGGGTACCCAAAACACTGGCAAATACTACCCCCAGGTCTCACTAATCGTTACTACCAGAGTAGGTACACTTAATAATGCCCCGTACTTAACTTAAGGATACAGGAACTTCAGGTAAGGGAAATAAGTAAGAGGAGAAGGGAGAAGAGTAGGGGTGCAGCCACAGAGTAGGTCTTATCCGCACGAACACCAGCCAGAGAAGAGAGAGCTCCTCGCGACCACCTGGCCTCCCTCATGTCGTGGTGCCGGAAGGAGCCTAATTGATCGTGCAGCTAAGCACATTAAAGATCTTCCCCTATGCAACGTATTGTTACTCTATGAATGATTAGAAAGTATTAGTAAGCAAAGTTGGTGCCTATGTTATTATTTAATAATCAACCCCCAGCTCAGTCTTTAAATGCTCTTTGAGAAACAATAATAGTCTTACGTCTGGCAGGGAAGATACAAACAATTGCGGTTCAAGATGCACTTAACTGTACTACTAGAAAGTTTAATAGCTCAATTTTGACCTCTGGTTTCTACTGGAGAACCCAGGGTCGTAACACTCCTCCCCCCTTCGGAGAAAAAAAAATGTGACTACTAGAATAGTAGTCATATTTTTTTGTAAGAGTATACAGAGAATAAAAAGAAAAAACATATGACAAAAACAAAAAATCAATCAAAAACAATTTCTCTGCAAAAAAAAAAAAATACAAAGGAGTTCTCTGAAAGAAAAAAAAACATACACAAAAAAATAAAAGAACAGGGAAGTAAATAAATTGGACACGGAATATTTAATGTCACAGGAGAACCTAAAAAAAATGAACTAAAGCATGACAGTTGGTAAATGGCTTTCTGTGGCTCAGATGAATGTTATTCAGGCAACCGGGACAGAGCGTCGGCTATCACATTGAGTCTGCCCGGTAGGTGGGTAATGGAAAGATTGAAGTCCTGTAGGTACAACGCCCACCTGAGGATGCGTTTATTCTTACCCTTCATCTGAGTCAGGAAGACTAGTGGATTATGGTCCGTGTACACTTCCACTATATTACCTGTGAGGTAAACTTCGAACTTTTTACATGTTAACACTAGCGCCAACGCCTCTTTTTCTTCCACTGAATAATTGCGTTGCGCCTTGTCAAATTTCACAGAGTAATAATATACTGGGTGTTCCACCTGATCATCCCCAGTTTGCAACAACACTGCACCAGCACCCGAGTCAGACGCGTCAACATGAATTTTAAACGGTCGGTCGAACCTTGGACTAGCAAGCACTGGGGCGGAAGCTAAGATCAATTTCAAATTTTTAAATGCCTCTGCACAGTCTGATGACCACTTAAATTTAACGGCTTTCCGCAACAAGTCTGTGAGAGGAGTGGCAACACTGGAAAAGTTCTGACAAAAACGTCGATAGTACGCACACATACCGATAAATCTTTGAACGTCCTTTTTAGACTTTAGTACTGGATACTCCAGAATGGCATTGATTTTATCTTGCCGAGGTAACACTTTTCCTTGGCCCACTTCATAACCGAGGTACGTCACTGTGCCTTGGCCAAAATGACACTTTTTAGCATTTAAGGTAAGATTTGCCCTTTTCAAGATGGCAAACAACTGGCGTAACCTAGCTATGTGGTCAGCCCAATTACTGTCAAACAGCACGATATCATCTAAATACGCCCGACAATTTGGCACCTTAGCGAGTAGAGAGTTCATGAGTCTCTGGAACGTGGCAGGGGCATTACGCAAGCCGAACGGTAACACTTGATACTCAAAAACACCCTCGGGTGTCACAAACGCCGTTAGCTGTTTAGCACGTTCAGTGAGTGGGATTTGATAATACCCCCTCGAGAGGTCGAATTTCGAAACGTACTTGGCATTTCCCAACTCGTCGATGCAGTCCTCGAGGAGGGGCAGCGGATAGGCATCCACAATGGTCACCTTGTTGAGCTGCCGATAGTCGGTGCATAATCGCCAGGAGCCGTCTGGTTTGGGGACCAAAAGGCAGAGCGAGCACCAAGAGCCCTGGCTCGGCCGGATGAGGCCGTGCTGGAGCAAGAAGTCGACCTCCTTCCGTACGATGGCCTTCTTTTCTGGACTCATCCGATAGGGTTGAAGGCGAATGGGAGTGTAGTCCGTCAACTCGACATCATGGCAAATGGCATCAGTCTGGGTCGGGACCTCCCCGAACAGACTGGAGAATTCATCAACCAACGACTGCACCTCTTCACGTTGGGCCATCTGCAAATGGGACAGTCCCTCCACAGCATTCACAGAACTAGAATTATTGAAAATGAGATTAGTTGGGTCCCCAGAACAATCATCCCCTCTCTCACTGGAAATGGAAACATTGGTTAGTGCAATGGGCCTGGGGCCGTGGAACTTCTTCATCCGATTTACATGTATGAGCATTACCTGGTTACGTTTGTCAGAGTGCCTCACTTTGTACGTGAGGTCCCCAGTCTTTTCTGTCACAATGTAGGGGCCTTCATACTTGTGGGACATAGTGTTCCCTAGTCGAGGCTTTAATACCAGGACAGGGTCGCCAGGCTGAAATACCCGTAACTTAGATTTAGCATCGTTACGTTCTTTCATCTTTTCTTGGGCCTTGCCAAGATACTTTAATGCAGCCGCCTTGCAGTCCTTAAGTCTCTGGTGGTGTTGCGCAAAGAAAGCCGAACCTTCGGTTAACGTTACGTTCCCTAACAGATTCTCCTGTAACATTTGCAAGGGTCCACGAACTTTATGGCCAAAGACTAACTCAAAAGGAGAACAGCCCAGTGAACTTTGTAATCCCTCTCTAGCCGCAAACAAAACATACGGTAAATTCTCATCCCAGAAGGTGTGGGAACTCTCGCACGATGTCTTCAACATCTGCTTCAGAGTTAGATGGAAACGTTCAATTACCCCCTGACTCTGTGGATGGTATGGGCTGGAAACCTTATGAGTTATTCCATGTTCCTAACAAAATTGCTCGAAAACATCAGACTTAAAATTAGTACCATTGTCAGTTTGCACGACCCGAGGCAGTCCAAAAGTGGAAAAAAATTGCAACATACGAGCAACAACAGTTTTTGCTCGGATGTTCCTTACAGCAAAAGCCTCTGGGTAACGAGTAGTGATACACATCATCGTGATTAGGTAAATATTACCAGACTTAGTTCTAGGTAATGGTCCAACACAGTCCATTACCACATGAGAAAATGGTTCCTCTGGCACGACAATAGGCCTTAGAGGAGCTTTAGGTGGAGTCTGGTTTGGTTTCCCAACCAGTTGACAAACAATATACGCATTACAAAATTTTGCCACATCGCTTTTCAGCTTGGGCCAGAAAAAATACTTTAAAATTTTGTGATACGTAATATTAATACCTTGATGTCCCCCCATAGGATCATCATGAGCAGCTGCCAAAACTCTTTCTCTATAGCAGGTCGGCAACATAACCTGGTGGACTACCTCCCACTCATTTGACAAGGGAGCACTCTGTGGTCTCCATTTTCTCATCAAAATCCGATCATTGTAGTAGTACCCAGTTGCTGCGTCTACAATTTCCTCCATAGAGACGGCTGTTTCATGACAATCTGCAAGAGTGGGGTCAGCTTTCTGTAACTCACTCAAGGAGGCGTCTAGGCCTTGGTCAGATGCCATTGGCCGAGGCTCAACAGTGTTCTCCTCCACCTCCCCACTACTCTCGGTAGCTGGTGGTGGCAGGCTCTCCACAATGTCCTCGGCCACGTCATCGAGTCGGGCCATGAATGTGTCCGCGAGGTCCACTTGGTTTTCACCACTCGGAAAGCTCCTCGTGACCTCGGGATTTACCACCTTGGCAAGCACAGGGCTGCCCTTACATTTAAGTCCCATAGACCTGGTCACCGCGCACGCAGGGTACACAACATTATCCTCTGTGGCGGGCAGATCCAGGCAAACCTTAGGGGTAGGCAACATAATAGGCAGTCTGGAGTCCCCTACCTTATCCCCTGCTAAATCATTACCAACTATTACATCAACATTAGGGAAAGGTAGGTATGAAGTGACTCCGACTGTACAAACACCCTTGTGGAAATCAGATTCCAGGGTAACCTTATGAAGGGGTACTGCCCGAGTATCACTAGTGACACCCTCGACCAGTACCACCTCTCCAGTGTCGAGAGTGTTGGCACCTTGCAACGCACTCTCTAAAATTAAAGTCTGGATGGCACCGGTGTCTCGGAAGATCACCACGTCCTTCCAGGAAGAACCCTCAGACAAAAGTAGTCTCCCTTTCGATAAGAATGGGGTAAGCAAGTCCAACCACTGTGGGTTGGAGGTCTTACTCCCTAACCCTTCTGAAAGCCTCAAGCCCTGTGTCACAACTAGAGCATTGGGTCTTTTTTCAGGGTACAGTTACCAACAACGGCTAATATTGTGGTTTGAACGATTACAGTGACCACAAAAACGTCGGGGAGAAGAGACATTACTAACAGAATTACCCTTCGGTTCACCTTTAGGTGCCGTTGGGCTAGACACTTTAACAGGGTTAGTTATGTCTGAAACAGAAGGTGCATTAGGTAAAGGGTTAGAATGAGCTGGTCTGGACTGGCTGTGGGTATAAGTTTTGCTACTCTGTGGGGTATAATTATTTTTATTGGGCCTTTTGCCCGCCAATTGGTAGTTTTCTGCCAACTTGGCCAAATCCCCTATTTTAGAATTTAACTCTATCCTTCCTTTAAAGTACTATGAAACATTCTCTGGCATAATATCTATAAAATGCTCCATTAAAATTAAGTTCCTGAGAGCCTCGTATGTTTCGGCTTTCGCCGAGCGAATCCATCTATCAAACAATCGAATTTGATCATTCACAAATTCAGTGAGCGGTTGGTTGTAAGTAGGCCTAAGGTTACGATAAACTTGGCGGTGAGCTTCAGGAGTAATTTCATATGCCCGCAAAATACATTCCCTGACTTTATCATATTCGAAACACTCGTCGTCAGGCATGTTTATGAAAATATCTTGTGCTTTACCCCTAAGTCTTCCCTGTAGGATTTTCACCCACTCTTCCTTTGGCCAGTTCATGGACATGGCCAATCTCTGAAAATGGTTGAAAAACCTTTCAGGGTCTGACTCGGAAAATTCAGGCAAATTATGCTTTTTCTCATAATGCCTGGGGTTTGAATCCCCGGCAGGTGGAGGTCCAGTGGCATTCACTCTAATTCTAGCCTCCTCGGTTTTGAGTCTTTGCTCCTCTAATTTTATTTTTGCTAACTCTAAAGCTAATTCTCTCTCCCTATGAGTTGCACTTTCTGCTTGGCTAGGCTGGCATAAAGGTGTATCACTTGCCAATAGTTCTTCATCAATACAATGTTGTAATATTTCATTCACCAAAGTCCACTTTTTATCTGCGACATTTAATTCTAGGCCAAATTCCTGGCCTAACAATACTAAATTAGATTTTTTAAGTTTCTTTATCTCTACCACTGAAGGCTCCCTTGCCAGTTTCTGCATTTCAGAAGACATCACTAATAATTTTAGCTCCCAGCCAAAGAAAAAATTAAAAAATAAAAATTGGAAAAAAAAACAAAAATTTGCACGGCCCCTAACACAAGGCCACACTAACCTTAATCGTGAAGGGATCCAGCTGGGTGTCCAGTCAGTGCCTGGTCGGTGATAAAAATAACTTGTTATAAAAATAGATGTGGGGCTTCTATGGAGTACTGGTACTATTAAGGGGTAAGAGTAGTTAGAAGACAAGAGTATCAAATATGGGAGAGCTAAAAGGCCCGGCCCCCAAAATAAACTATCCACAGTAGTAATAACTTGCTACTAGACCATATATGTTAGTCTAAGGGTTGATCAATGCGCTCCCACACTGGAAGAAGAGATTCTCTGTAATTCATGTACTTATTTTTTAACCCCTTAACAACCCCCCATATACACTCACACCAATAACAATAATAATAATAACTTTACCACACTATCTTATGTTAAAAGCCTTGGTCCACGTAGGCAGGATCCAAGGTTTACACTAATAACAAGCTAGGGTAAAGTACTACTGGATAAGCACTGAAGCTGGATGCAGCTTAGGGTAGGGAAACCACGTGGGACCCTAATACAAAACACAACACTTAGGGGTACCCAAAACACTGGCAAATACTACCCCCAGGTCTCACCAATCGTTACTACCAGAGTAGGTACACTTAATAATGCCCCGTACTTAACTTAAGGATACAGGAACTTCAGGTAAGGGAAATAAGTAAGAGGAGAAGGGAGAAGAGTAGGGGTGCAGCCACAGAGTAGGTCTTGTCCGCACGACACCAGCCAGAGAAGAGCGCGAGCTCCTAGCGACCAGCTGGCCTCCCTCATGTCGTGGTGCCGGAAGGAGCCTAATTGATCGTGCAGCTAAGCACATTAAAGATCTTCCCCTATGCAACGTATTGTTACTTTATGAATGATTAGAAAGTATTAGTAAGCAAAGTTGGTGCCTATGTTATTATTTAATAATCAACCCCCCAGCTCAGTCTTTAAATGCTCTTTGAGAAACAATAATAGTCTTACGTCTGGCAGGGAAGATAGGCAGATTCAGTCGATGAGTCACATTTTGCCTAAACCCCCCCGTGCAGTTTTGAAAATATCTCAAACATCCCAAATTCGACCCTTGAGCCATATTTCGGAGCCAAATTCTCGCTCTCTACACGTATTCGCAGTTTGATATTACGACTTTTTATACCGAAAATATGACAATTACTGAACTCGCCGATGAGTCACATTTTGCCCAAACCCTCCCTGCAGTTTTAAAAATATCCCAAACATCCCAAATTCTACCCATGAACCATATTTTGGAGCAAATTTCTGGCTCTCTGCACGTATTCGCAGTTTGAAATTATGACTTTTTATACTGAAAATATGCCAAATACTGAAAGCGGCGATGGGTCACATTTTGCCCAAACTCCCCTGCAGTTTTCAAAATATTCCAAACATCCCAAATACGACCTCTGAGGCATATTTTGGAGCCAAGTTCTGGCTCTCTGCACGTATTCGCAGTTTGAAATTACGAATTTTTATACCGAAAATATGACAATTACTGAACGCTCCGATGGTGTCACATTTTGCCCAAGTCCTCCCTGCAGATTTAAAAAAAAACAAACATCCCAAATTCGACCCTTGAACCATATTTTGGAGCCAAATTCTGGCTCTCCGCACGTATTCGCAGTTTGAAATTACAACTTTTTATACTGAAAATATGCCAATTACTGAACGCGCCGATGAGTCACATTTTGCCCAAACCCCCCCTGCAGTTTACAAAATATCCCAAACTTCCCAAGTTCGACACTTGAGCCATATTTTGGAGCCAAATTCTGGCTCTCGGCACGTTTTCGCAGTTTGAAATTACGAAATTTATACCGAAAATATGCCAATTACTGAGAGCGGCGATGGGTCACAGTTTGCCCAAACCCACCCTGCAGTTTTGAAAATATCCCAAACATCCCAAATTCGACTATTGAGCCATATTTTGGAGCCGCATTCTGGCTCTCTGCACGTATTCGCAGTTTGAAATTACGACTTTTTATACCTAAAATATGCCAATTACTGAACGCGCCGATGAGTCACATTTTGCCCAAACCCTCCCTGCCGTTTTGAAAATATCCCAAACAACCCAAATTCGACCCTTGAACCATATTTTGGAGCCAAATTCTGGCTCTCTGCACGTAGTCACTGTTTGAAATTATGACTTTTTATACCGAAAATATGCCAAATACTGAAAGCGGCAATGAGTCACATTTTGCCCAAACCCCCCTGTGCAGTTTTCAAAATATCTCAAACATCCCAAATTCGACCCTTGAGCCATATTTTGGAGCCAAATTCTTGCTCTCTACACGTATTCGCAGTTTGAAATTACGACTTTTTATACCGAAAATATGCCAAATACTGAAAGCGGCGATGAGTCACATTTTGCCCAAACCCCCAGTGCAGTTTTCAAAATATCTCAAACATCCCAAATTTGACGTTTGAGCAATATTTTGGAGCAAAATTCTCGCTCTCTGCACGTATTCGCAGTTTGAAATTACGACATTTTATACCGAATATATGCCAAATACTGGGATCAGCGATGGGTCACATTTTGCCCAAACCCCCCTGCAGTTTTCAAAATATCCCAAGCATCCCAAATACGACCCTTGAGGCATATTTTGGAGCTAATTTCTGTCTCTCTGCACGTATTCGCTGTATGAAATTACGACTTTTTATACCGAAAATATGCCAGTTACTGAATGCAGCGATGGATCACATTTTGTCC
This sequence comes from Procambarus clarkii, assembly GCF_020424385.1. Lineage (NCBI taxonomy): Eukaryota > Metazoa > Arthropoda > Malacostraca > Decapoda > Cambaridae > Procambarus > Procambarus clarkii. The sequence goes on along the minus strand of NW_025568534.1, from coordinate 77,072 downwards.
AAGCCCTCCCTGCAATTTTTAAAATATCCCAAACGTCCCAAGTTCGACGCTTGAGCTATATTTGAATTAGGCTCCATAATATGGCTCAAGCGTCGAATTTGGGACGTTCGGGATATTTTGAAAACTGCAGAGAGGGCTCGGGCAAAATGTCATCTATCGCCGCTTTCAGTAACTGGCATATTTTCGGTATAAAATGTCGTAATTTCATATTGCGAATACGTGCAGAGATCCAGAAATTGGCTCCAAAATATTCCTCAAGGGTCGTATTTGGGATGTTTGGGATATTTCGAAAACTGTAGAGGGGTTTGGGCAAAATGTGACCCGACGACGTTTTCAGTAATTGGTATATTTTCGGTATAAAAAGTCGTAATTTCAAACTGCGAATACGTGCAGAGAGCCAGAATTTGGCGCCAAAATATGGCTCAAGCGTCGAATTTGGGATGTTCAGGATATTTTCAAAACTGCATGGTGCGTTTGGGCAAACTGTGACCCATCGCCGCTCTCAGTAATTGGCATATTTTCGGTATAAAATTCGTAATTTCAAACTGCGAATAATGCAGAGAGGCAGAATTTGGCTCCTTAATATGGTCCAAGCGTCGAATTTGGGATGTTTGGGATATTTTGAAAACTTCAGGGAGGTTTTGGGCAAAACGAGATCCATCGCCGCTTTCAATAATTGGCATTTTTTCTGTATAAAAATTCGTAATTTCAAACTGCGAATACGTGCAGAGAGTTGGAATTTGGCTCCAAATTATGGTTCAAGCGTCGAATTTGGGATGTTTGTGATATTTTTAAAATTGCAGGGAGGGTTGAGAAAAAGGAAACCCCTCGCTGATCCCAGTAATTGGCATATATTCGGTATAAAATTCGTAATTTCAAACTGCGAATACGTTCAGAGAGCGAGAATTTTGCTCCAATATATTGCTCAAGCGTCAAATTTGAGATGTTTGGGATATTTTGAAAACTGCAGGGAGGGTTTGGGCAAAATGTGACTCATCGGCGCGTTCAGTAATTGGCATATTTTCGGTATTAAAAGTTGTAATTTCAAAATGCGAATGCGTGCAGAGAGCCAGAACTTAGCTCCAAAATATGGTTCAAGAGTCGAATTTGGGATGTTTGGGATATTTTCAAAACGGCAGGGTGGGTTTGGGCAAAGTGTGACCCATCGCCGCTCTCAGTAATTGGCTTATTTTCGGTATAAAATTCGTAATTTCAAACTGCGAAAACGTGCCGAGAGCCAGAATTTGGCTCCAAAATATGGCTAGACGCGTCGAATTTGGGACGTTTGGGATATTTTGAAAACTGCAGGGAGCGCTTGAGCAAAATGTGATCCATCGCCGCTTTCAGTGACTGGCATATTTTCTGTATAAAAAGTCGTCATTTCATACTGCGAATACGTTCAGAGAGCCAGAAATTGGCTCCAAAATATGCCTCAAGGGTCGTATTTGGGATGTTTGGATATTTTGAAAACTACAGGGGGGGTTTGGGCAAAATGTGACCCATCGCTGCTTTCAGTATTTGGCATATTTTCGGTATAAAATGTCGTAATTTCAAATTGCGAATACGTGCAGAGAGCCAGAATATGGCTACAAAATATGGTTCAATTGGCGAATTTAAGATGTTTGGGACATTTTCAAAACTGCAGGGAGGGCTTGGGCAAAATGTGATCCATCGCCGCTTTCAGTAAGTTCATGTTTTCAGTATAAAAATTCGTAATCTCATACTGCGAATACGTGCATAGAGCCAGAAATTGGCTCCAAAATATTCCTCATGGGTCGTATTTGGGATGTTTGGGATATTTTGAAAACTGCAGAGTGGTTTGGGCAAAATGTGGCCCATCGCAGCTCTCAGTAATTGGCATATTTTCAGTATAAAAAGTCGTAATTTCAAACTGCGAATACGTGCAGAGACCCAGAATTTGGCTCCAAATAATGCTTTAAGGGTCGAATTTGGGATGTTTGGGATATTTTGAAAATTGCAGGGGGGGGGGGGTTATGGCAAAATGTGACTCATCGCTGCTTTCAGTATTTGGCATATTTTTGGTATAAAATTCGTAATTTCAAACTGCGAATACGTGCAGAGAGCCAGAATTTGGCTTCTAAATATGGCTCTAGAGTCGAATTTGGGATGTTTGGGATTTTTTGAAAACTGCAGGGAGGACTTGGGCAAAATGTGACACATCGGTGCGTTCAGTAATTGGCATATTTTCGGTATAAAAATTCGTAATTTCAAACTGCGAATACGTGCAGAGAGCCAGAACTTGGCTCCAAAATATGGCTCAAGCGTCGAATTTGGGATGTTTGAGATATTTTCAAAACTGCAGGGTGGGTTTTGGCAAACTGTGACCCATCGCCGCTCTCAGTAATTGGCATATTTTCGTTATAAAATTCGTAATTTCAAACAGCGAAAACGTGCCGAGAGCCAGAATTTGGCTCCAAAATATGGCTCAAGCGTCGAATTTGGGACGTTTGGGATATTTTAAAAATTACAGGGAGGGCTTGGGCAAAATGTGATCCATCGCTGCTTTCAGTAACTGGCATATTTTCGGTATAAAAAGTCGTAATTTCATACTGCGAATACGTGCAGAGAGCCAGAAATTAGCTCCAAAATATGCCTCAAGGGTCGTATTTGGGATGTTTGGGATATTTTGATAACTGCAGGGGGGTTTGGGCAAAATGTAACCCATCGCTGATCCCAGTAATTGGCATATATTCGGTATAAAATTCGTAATTTCAAACTGCGAATACGTGCCGAGAGCCAGAATTTGGCTCCAAAATATGGCTCAATAGTCGAATTTGGGATGTTTGGGATATTTTGAAAACTGCACGGGGGGTTTGGTCAAAATGGGACTCATCGCCGCTATCAGTATTTGGCATATTTTCGGTATAAAAAGTCGTAATTTCAAACTGCGAATACGTGTAGAGAGCAAGAATTTGCCTCCAAAATATGGCTCAAGGGTCGAATTTAGGATGTTTGGGATATTTAGAAAACTGCACGGGGTGTTTGGGCAAAATGTGACTCATCGCCGCTTTCAGTATTTGGCATATTTTGGGTATAAAAGTCGTAATTTCAAACTGCGAATACGTGCAGAGAGCCAGAATTTGGCTCCAAAATATGGTTCAAGGGTCAAATTTGGGATGTTTGGGATACTTTCAAAACTGCAGGGTGGGTTTGGCCAAACTGTGACCCATCGCCGCTCTCAGTAATTAGCATATTTTCGGTATAAAATTCGTAATTTCAAACTGCGAAAACGTGCCGAGAGCCAGAATTTTGCTCCAAAATATGGCTCAAGTGTCGAACTTGGGAAGTTTGGTATATTTTGTAAACTGCAAAGAGGGCTTCGGCAAAATGTCATCAATCACCGCTTTCAGTAACTGGCATATTTTCGGTATAAAAAGTCGTAAATTCATACGTCGAATACGTGCAGAGAGCCAGAAATTGTCTCCAAAATATGCCTCAGAGGTCGTATTTGGGATGTTTCGGATATTTTGAAAACTGAAGGGGAGTTTGGGCAAAATGTGACCCATCGCCGCTTTCAGTATTTGGCATTTTTTCAGTATAAAAAGTCGTAATTTCAAATTGCGAATACGTGCAGAGAGCCAGAATTTGGTTCCAAAATATGGTTCAAGGGTCGAATTTGGGATGTTTGGGATATTTTTAAAACTGCAGGGAGGTTTGGGCAAAATGTGACTCATCAGCGCGTTCAGTAATTGTCATATTTTAGGTATAAAAAGTCGTAATTTCAAACTGCGAAGACGTGCAGAGAGCCAGAATTTGGTTCCAAAATATGCCTCAAGGGTAGTATTTGGGATGTTTGGATATTTTGAAAACTGCAGGGGGGTTTGGGCAAAATGTGACCCATCGCTGCTTTCAGTATTTGGCATATTTTCGGTATAAAATATCGTAATTTCAAACTGCGAGTACGTCCAGAGACAGACCTTGGCTCCAAAATATGGCTCAAGCGTCGAATTTGGGATGTTTGGGATATTTTCAAAACTGTAGGGTGGGTTTGGGCAAACTGTGACCCATCATTACTCTCAGTAATTGGCATATTTTCGGTGTAAAATTCGAAATTTCAAACTGCGAATACATGCTGAGAACGAGAATTTGACTCCTTAATATGGCCCAAGCGTCGAATTTGGGATGTTTGGTATATTTTGAAAACTGCAGGGAGGGTTTAGGCAAAATGTGATCCATTGCCGCTTTCAGTAATTGGCATTTTCTCTGTATAATAAATCGTAATTTCAAACTGCGAATAGGTGCAGAGAGCCAGAATTTGGCTCCAAAATATGGTTCAAGCGTCGAATTTGGGATGTTTGTGATATTTTTAAAACTGCAAGGAGGGTTTGGGCAAAAGGTGACCCATCGCTGATCCCAGTAATTGGCATATATTCGGAATAAAAATTCGTAATTTCAAACTGCGAATACGTGAAGAGAGCGAGAATTTTGCTTCAAAATATTGCTCAAGCGTCAAATTTGGGATGTTTGGGATATTTTGAAAACTGCAGTGAGGATTTCGGAAAAATGTGACTCATCGGCGCGTTCAGTAATTAACATATTTTAGTGTAAAAAGTCGTAATTTCAAACTGCGAATACGTGCAGAGAGCCAGAATTTGGCTACAAAATATTGCTCAAGGGTCGAATTTGGGATGTTTTGGATATTTTGAAAACTGCAGGGGGGGTTTGGGCAAAATGTGACTAATCGCCGCTTTCAGTATTTGGCATATTTTGGGTATAAAAAGTCGTAAGTTCAAACTGCGAATACGTGCAGAGAGAAAGAATTTGGCTCAAAAATATTGTTCAAGCGTCGGGTTTGGAATGTTTGTGATATTTTTAAAACTGCAGGGACGGTTTGGGCAAAATGTGACCCTTCGCTGATCCCAGTAATTGGCATATATTCAGCATAAAAAGTCGTAATTTCAAACTGCGAATACGTTTAGAGAGCCAGAATTTGGCTCCAAAATATGCCTCAAGTGTCGAACTTGGGAAGTTTGGTATATTTTTTAAACTGCTAAGAGGGCTTCGGCAAAATGTCATCAATCCCCGTTTTCAGTAACTGGCATATTTTCGGTATAAAAAGTCGTAATTTCATACGGCGAATACGTGCAGAGAGCCAGAAATTGTCTCCAAAATATGCGTCAGAGGTCGTATTTGGGATATTTGGGATATTTTGAAAACTGAAGGGGAGTTTGGGCAAAATGTGACCCATCGCCGCTTTCAGTATTTGGCATATTTTCAGTATAAAAAGTCGTAATTTCAAACTGCGAATACGTGTTGAGAGCCAGAAATTGGCTCCAAAATATGCCTCAAAGGTCGTATTTGGGATGTTTGGATATTTTGAAAACTGCAGGGGGGCTTGGGCAAAATGTGACCCATCGCTGCTTTCAGTATTTGGCATATTTTCGGTATAAAATATCGTAATTTCAAACTGCGAATACCTGCAGAGAGCCAGAACTTGGCTCCAAAATATGGCTCAAGCGTCGAATTTGGGATGTTTGGGATATTTTCAAAACTGTAGGGTGGGTTTGGGCAAACTGTGACCCATCGTTACTCTCAGTAATTGGCATATTTTCGGTGTAAAATTCGTAATTTCAAACTGCGAATACATGCAGAGAACCAGAATTTGTCTCCTTAATATGGCCCAAGCGTTGAATTTGGGATGTTTGGGATATTTTGAAAACTGCAGGGAGGGTTTAGGCAAAATGTGATCCATCGCCGCTTTCAGTAATTGGCATTTTTTCTGTGTAAAAAGTCGTAATTTCAAACTGCGAATAGGTACAGAGAGCCAGAATTAGGCTCCAAAATATGGTTCAAGCGTCGAATTTGGGATGTTTGTGATATTTTTAAAACTGCAGGGAGGGTTTGGGCAAAATATGTCCCATCGCTGATCCCAGTAATTGGCATATATTCGGAATAAAAATTCGTAATTTCAAACTGCGAATACGTGCAGAGAGCCAGAATTTGGCTACAAAATATTGCTCAAGGGTCGAATTTGGGATGTTTGGGATATTTTGAAAACTGCAGGGGGGGTTTGGGCAAAATGTGACTCATCGCCGCTTTCAGTATTTGGCATATTTTGGGTATAAAAAGTCGTAATTTCAAACTGCGAATACGTGCAGAGAGAAAGAATTTGGCTCAAAAATATGGTTCAAGCGTCGAATTTGGGATGTTTGTGATATTTTTAAAACTGCAGGAACTGTTTGGGCAAAATGTGACCCTTCGCTGATCCCAGTAATTGGCATATATTCAGTATAAAAAGTCGTAATTTCAAACTACGAATACGTGCAGAGAGCCAGAATTTGGCTCCAAAATACGCCTCAAGGGTCGTATTTGGGATGTGTGGGATATTTTGAAAACTGCAGGGGGGTTTGGGCAAAATGTGACCCATAGCAGCTTTCAGTATTTTGCATGTTTTCGGTATAAAAAGTGGTAATTTCAAACTGCGAATACGTGCAGAGAGCCAGAATTTGGTTCCAAAATATGGTTCAAGGGTCGAATTTGGGATGTTTGGGATATTTTTAAAACTGCAGGGAGGTTTGGGCAAAATGTGACTCATCAGCGCGTTCAGTAATTGTCATATTTTAGGTATAAAAAGTCGTAATTTCAAACTGCGAAGACGTGCAGAGAGCCAGAATTTGGTTCCAAAATATGCCTCAAGGGTAGTATTTGGGATGTTTGGATATTTTGAAAACTGCAGGGGGGTTTGGGCAAAATGTGACCCATCGCTGCTTTCAGTATTTGGCATATTTTCGGTATAAAATATCGTAATTTCAAACTGCGAGTACGTCCAGAGACAGACCTTGGCTCCAAAATATGGCTCAAGCGTCGAATTTGGGATGTTTGGGATATTTTCAAAACTGTAGGGTGGGTTTGGGCAAACTGTGACCCATCATTACTCTCAGTAATTGGCATATTTTCGGTGTAAAATTCGAAATTTCAAACTGCGAATACATGCTGAGAACGAGAATTTGTCTCCTTAATATGGCCCAAGCGTCGAATTTGGGATGTTTGGTATATTTTGAAAACTGCAGGGAGGGTTTAGGCAAAATGTGATCCATTGCCGCTTTCAGTAATTGGCATTTTCTCTGTATAATAAATCGTAATTTCAAACTGCGAATAGGTGCAGAGAGCCAGAATTTGGCTCCAAAATATGGTTCAAGCGTCGAATTTGGGATGTTTGTGATATTTTTAAAACTGCAGGGAGGGTTTGGGCAAAAGGTGACCCATCGCTGATCCCAGTAATTGGCATATATTCGGAATAAAAATTCGTAATTTCAAACTGCGAATACGTGAAGAGAGCGAGAATTTTGCTTCAAAATATTGCTCAAGCGTCAAATTTGGGATGTTTGGGATATTTTGAAAACTGCAGTGAGGATTTCGGAAAAATGTGACTCATCGGCGCGTTCAGTAATTAACATATTTTAGTGTAAAAAGTCGTAATTTCAAACTGCGAATACGTGCAGAGAGCCAGAATTTGGCTACAAAATATTGCTCAAGGGTCGAATTTGGGATGTTTTGGATATTTTGAAAACTGCAGGGGGGGTTTGGGCAAAATGTGACTCATCGCCGCTTTCAGTATTTGGCATATTTTGGGTATAAAAAGTCGTAAGTTCAAACTGCGAATACGTGCAGAGAGAAAGAATTTGGCTCAAAAATATTGTTCAAGCGTCGGGTTTGGAATGTTTGTGATATTTTTAAAACTGCAGGGACGGTTTGGGCAAAATGTGACCCTTCGCTGATCCCAGTAATTGGCATATATTCAGCATAAAAAGTCGTAATTTCAAACTGCGAATACGTTTAGAGAGCCAGAATTTGGCTCCAAAATATGCCTCAAGTGTCGAACTTGGGAAGTTTGGTATATTTTTTAAACTGCTAAGAGGGCTTCGGCAAAATGTCATCAATCCCCGTTTTCAGTAACTGGCATATTTTCGGTATAAAAAGTCGTAATTTCATACGGCGAATACGTGCAGAGAGCCAGAAATTGTCTCCAAAATATGCGTCAGAGGTCGTATTTGGGATATTTGGGATATTTTGAAAACTGAAGGGGAGTTTGGGCAAAATGTGACCCATCGCCGCTTTCAGTATTTGGCATATTTTCAGTATAAAAAGTCGTAATTTCAAACTGCGAATACGTGTTGAGAGCCAGAAATTGGCTCCAAAATATGCCTCAAAGGTCGTATTTGGGATGTTTGGATATTTTGAAAACTGCAGGGGGGCTTGGGCAAAATGTGACCCATCGCTGCTTTCAGTATTTGGCATATTTTCGGTATAAAATATCGTAATTTCAAACTGCGAATACCTGCAGAGAGCCAGAACTTGGCTCCAAAATATGGCTCAAGCGTCGAATTTGGGATGTTTGGGATATTTTCAAAACTGTAGGGTGGGTTTGGGCAAACTGTGACCCATCGTTACTCTCAGTAATTGGCATATTTTCGGTGTAAAATTCGTAATTTCAAACTGCGAATACATGCAGAGAACCAGAATTTGTCTCCTTAATATGGCCCAAGCGTTGAATTTGGGATGTTTGGGATATTTTGAAAACTGCAGGGAGGGTTTAGGCAAAATGTGATCCATCGCCGCTTTCAGTAATTGGCATTTTTTCTGTGTAAAAAGTCGTAATTTCAAACTGCGAATAGGTACAGAGAGCCAGAATTAGGCTCCAAAATATGGTTCAAGCGTCGAATTTGGGATGTTTGTGATATTTTTAAAACTGCAGGGAGGGTTTGGGCAAAATATGTCCCATCGCTGATCCCAGTAATTGGCATATATTCGGAATAAAAATTCGTAATTTCAAACTGCGAATACGTGCAGAGAGCCAGAATTTGGCTACAAAATATTGCTCAAGGGTCGAATTTGGGATGTTTGGGATATTTTGAAAACTGCAGGGGGGGTTTGGGCAAAATGTGACTCATCGCCGCTTTCAGTATTTGGCATATTTTGGGTATAAAAAGTCGTAATTTCAAACTGCGAATACGTGCAGAGAGAAAGAATTTGGCTCAAAAATATGGTTCAAGCGTCGAATTTGGGATGTTTGTGATATTTTTAAAACTGCAGGAACTGTTTGGGCAAAATGTGACCCTTCGCTGATCCCAGTAATTGGCATATATTCAGTATAAAAAGTCGTAATTTCAAACTGCGAATACGTGCAGAGAGCCAGAATTTGGCTCCAAAATACGCCTCAAGGGTCGTATTTGGGATGTGTGGGATATTTTGAAAACTGCAGGGGGGTTTGGGCAAAATGTGACCCATAGCAGCTTTCAGTATTTTGCATGTTTTCGGTATAAAAAGTGGTAATTTCAAACTGCGAATACGTGCAGAGAGCCAGAATTTGGTTCCAAAATTTGGTTCAAGAGTCGAATTTGGGATGTTTGGGAATTTTTGAAAACTGCAGGGAGGACTTGGGCAAAATGTGACACATCGGCGCGTTCAGTAATTGGCATAGTTTCGGTATAAAAATTCGTAATTTCAAACGGCGAATACGTGCAGAGAGCCAGAACTTGGCTCCAAAATATGGCTCAAGCGTCGAATTTGGGATGTTTGGGATATTTTCAAAACTGCAGGGTGGGTTATGGCAAACTGTGACCCATCGCTGCTCTCAGTAATCGGAATATTTTCGTTATAAAATTCGTAATTCCAAACTGCGAAAACGTGCCGAGAGCCAGAATTTGGCTCCAAAATATGGCTCAAGCGTCGAATTTGGGACGTTTGGGATATTTTGAAAACTGCAGAGAGGGCTCGGGCAAAATGTGATCCATCGCCGCTCTCAGTAATTGGCATTTTTTCTGTATAAAAAGTCGTAATATCAAACTGCGAATACGTGCAGAGAGCCAAAATTTGGCTCCAAAATATGGATCAAGCGTCGAATTTGGGATGTTTGTGATATTTTTAAAACTGTAGGGAGGGTTTGGGCAAAATGTGACCCATCGCTGATCCCAGTAATTGGCATATATTCGGTATAAAAAGTCGTAATTTCAAACAGCGAACACGTGCAGAGAGCCAGAATTTGGCTCAAAAATATTCCTCAATTGTCGAAATTGGGATGTTTGGGATATTTTTAAAACTGCAGGGAGGGTTTGGGCATAATGTGACTCATCGGCGCGTTCAGTAATTGGCATATTTTCGATATAAAAAGTCGTAATTTCAAACTGCGAATACGTGCAGAGAGCCAGAATTTGGTTCCAAAATATGGCTTAAGCGTCGAACTTGGGATGTTTGGGATATTTTCAAAACTGCAGGGTGGGTTTGGGCAAACTGTGACCCATCGCCGCTCTCAGTAATTGGCATATTTTCGGTATAAAATTCGTAATTTCAAACTGCGAATACATGCAGAGAGCCAGGATTTGGCTCCTTAATATGGCCCAAGCGTCGAATTTGGAATGTTTGGGATATTTTGAAAACTTCATGAAGGTTTTTGGCAAAATGTGAACCATCGCCGCTTTCAGTAATTGGCATTTTTTCTGTATAAAAATTCGTAATTTCAAACTGCAAATGCGTGCAGAGAGCCAGAATTTGATTCCAAAATATGGTTCAAGCGTCGAATTTGGGATGTTTGTTATATTTTTAAAACTGCAGGGAGGGTTTGGGCAAAATGTGACCAATCGCTGATCCCAGTAATTGGCATATATTCTGTATAAAAAGTCGTAATTTCAAACTGCGAATACGTGCAGAGAGCGAGAATTTGGCCCCAAAATATGTTTCAAGGGTCGAATTTAGGATGTTTGGGATATTTTCAAAACTGCAGGGAGGGTTTGGGCAAAATGTGACTTATCGGCGCGTTCAGTAATTGGCATATTTTAGGTATAAAAAGTCGTAATTTCAAACTGCGAAAACGTGCTGAGAGCCAGAATTTGGCTCCAAAATATGGCTCAATTGTCGAAATTGGGAAGTTTGGGATATTTGGTAAACTGCAAAGAGGGCTTCGGCAAAATGTAATCAATCACCGCAGGCATATTTTCGGTATAAAAAGTCGTAATTTCATGCTGCTAATACGTGCAGAAAGCCAGAAATTGTTTCCAAAATATGCCTCAGAGGTCGTATTTGGGATGTTTGGGATATTTTGAAAATTGCAGGGGAGTTTGGGCAAAATGTGACCCATCGCCGCTTTCAGTATTTGGCATATTTTCAGTATAAAAAGTCGTAATTTCAAACTGCGAATACGTGCAGAGAGCCAGAATTTGGCTCCAAAATATGGTTCAAAGGTCGAATTTGGGATGTTTACGATATTTTTAAAACTGCAGGGAGGGTTTGGGCAAAATGTGACTCGTCGGCACGTACAGTAATTGTCATATTTTCGGTATAAAAAGTCGTAATTTCAAACTGCGAATACGTGCAGAAAGCCAGAATTTGGCTCCAAAATATGGCTCAAGGGTCGAATTTGGGATGTTTGGGATATTTTGAAAACTGCAGGGGGGGTTTGGGCAAAATGTGACCCATCGCTGATCCCAGTAATTGGCATATATTCGGTATAAAATTCGTAATTTCAAACTGCGAATACGTGCAGAGTGCGAGAATTTTACTCCAAAATATTGCTCAAGCGTCAAATTTGGGATGTTTGGGATATTTTGAAAACTGCACGGGTGGTATGGTCAAAATGTGATTCATCGCCGCTTTCAGTATTTGGCATATTTTCGGTATAAAAAGTCGTAATTTCAAACTGCGAATACATGCAGAGAGCCAGAATTTGGCTCCAAAATATGGCTCAATAGTCGAATTTGGGATGTTTGGGATATTTTCAAAACTGCAGGGAGTGCTTGGGCAAAATGTGACCCATCGCCGCTCTCAGTAATTGGCTTATTTTCGGTATAAAATTCGTAATTTCAAACTGCGAAAACGTGCCGAGAGCCAGAATTTGGCTCCAAAATATGGCTCAAGCGTCGAATTTGGGACGTTTGGGATATTTTGAAAACTGCTGGGAGCGCTTGAGCAAAATGTGATCCATCGCCGCTTTCAGTGACTGGCATATTTTCGGTATAAAAAGTCGTAATTTCATACTGCGAATACGTTCAGAGAGCCAGAAATTGGCTCCAAAATATGCCTCAAGAGTCGTATTTGGGATGTTTGGATATTTTGAAAACTGCAGGGGGGGTTTAGGCAAAATGTGACCCATCGCTGCTTTCAGTATTTGGCATATTTTCGGTATAAAATGTCGTAATTTCAAACTGCGAATACGTGCCGAGAGCCAGAATTTGGCTCCAAAATATGGTTCAATCGTCGAATTTGGGACGTTTAGGATATTTTCAAAACTGTAGGGAGTGCTTGGGCAAAATGTGATCCATCGCCGCTTTCAGTAACTTGCATATTTTCAGTATAAAAAGTCGTAATCTCATACTGCGAATACGTGCATAGAGCCAGAAATTGGCTTACAAATATTCCTCATGGGTCGTATTTGGGATGTTTGGGATATTTTAAAAACTGCAGGGAGGGTTTGGGCAAACTGTGACTCGTCGGCTCGTTCAGTAATTGTCATATTTTTGGTATAAAAATTCGTAATTTCAAACTGCGAATACGTGCAGAAAGCCAGAATTTGGCTCCAAAATATGGCTCAAGGGTCAAATTTGGGATGTTTGGGATATTTTGAAAACTGCAGGGGGGGTTTGGGCAAAATGTGACTCATCGGCGCGTTCAGTAATTGGCATATTTTCGGTATTAAAAGTTATAATTTCAAAATGCGAATACGTGCAGAGAGCCAGAATTTAGCTCCAAAATATGGTTCAAGAGTCGAATTTGGGATGTTTGGGATATTTTCAAAACGGCAGGTTGGGTTTGGGCAAACTGTGACCCATCGCCGCTCTCAGTAATTGGCTTATTTTCGGTATAAAATTCGTAATTTCAAACTGCGAAAACGTGCCGAGAGCCAGAATTTGGCTCCAAAATATGGCTCAAGCGTCGAATTTGGGACGTTTGGGATATTTTGAAAACTGCTGGGAGCGCTTGAGCAAAATGTGATCCATCGCCGCTTTCAGTGACTGGCATATTTTCGGTATAAAAAGTCGTAATTTCATACTGCGAATACGTTCAGAGAGCCAGAAATTGGCTCCAAAATATGCCTCAAGAGTCGTATTTGGGATGTTTGGATATTTTGAAAACTGCAGGGGGGGTTTGGGCAAAATGTGACCCATCGCTGCTTTCAGTATTTGGCATATTTTCGGTATAAAATGTCGTAATTTCAAACTGCGAATACGTGCAGAGAGCCAGAATTTAGCTCCAAAATTTGGGATGTTTGGTATATTTTCAAAACTGAAGGGTGGGTTTTGGCAAACTGTGACCCATCGCCGCTCTCAGTAATTGGCATATTTTCGTTATAAAATTCGTAATTTCAAACAGCGAAAACGTGCCGAGAGCCAGAATTTGACTCTAAAATATGGCTCAAGCGTCGAATTTTGGACGTTTGGGATATTTTAAAAATTACAGGGAGGGCTTGGGCAAAATGTGATCCATCGCTGCTCTCATTAACTGGCATAATTTCGTTATAAAAAGTCGTAATTTCATACTGCGAATACGTGCAGAGAGCCAGAAATTAGCTCCAAAATATGCCTCAAGGGTCGTATTTGGGATGTTTGGGATATTTTGAAAACTGCTGGGGGGTTTGGACAAAATGTGACCCATCGCTGCTTTCAGTATTTGGCATAATATCGGTATAAAAATTCGTAATTTCAAACTGCGAATACGTGCAGAGAGCCAGAATTTGGCTCCAAAATAAAGTTCAAGCGTCGAATTTGGGATGTTTGTGATATTTTTAAAACTGCAGGGAGGGTTTGGGCAAAATGTGACCCATCGCTGATCCCAGTAATTGGCATATATTCGGTATAAAATTCGTAATTTCAAACTGCGAATACGTGCAGAGAGCGAGAATTTTACTCCAAAATATTGCTCAAGCGTCAAATTTGGGATGTATGGGATATTTTGAAAACTGCACGGGGGGTTTGGTCAAAATGTGACTCATCGCCGCTTTCAGTATTTGGCATATATTCGGTATAAAAAGTCGTAATTTCAAACTGCGAATACGTGTAGAGAGCAAGAATTTGCCTCCAAAATATGGCTCAAGGGTCGAATTTGCGATGTTTGAGATATTTTGAAAACTGCACGGGGGGTTTGGGCAAAATGTGACCCATCGCCGTTTTCAGTATTTGGCATATTTTCAGTATAAAAAGTCGTAATTTCAAACTACGAATACTTGCAGAGAGCCAGAATTTGGCTCCAAAATATGGTTCAAGGGTCGAATTTGGGATGTTTGGGATATTTTTAAAACTACAGGGAGGGTTTGGGCAAAATGTGACTCATCGGCGCGTTCAGTAATTGTCATATTTTCAGTATAAAATGTCGTAATTTCAAACTGCGAATACGTGCAGAGAGCCAGAATTTGGCTCCAAAATATGGCTCAAGTGTCGAACTTGGGAAGTTTGGTATATTTTGTAAACTGCAAAGAGGGCTTCGGCAAAGTGTCATCAATCACCGCTTTCAGTAACTGGCATATTTTCGGTATAAAAAGTCGTAAATTCATACGGCGAATACGTGCAGAGAGCCAGAAATTGTCTCCAAAATATGCCTCAGTGGTCGAATTTGGGATGTTTGGGATATTTTGAAAACTGAAGGGGAGTTTGGGCAAAATGTGACCCATCGCCGCTTTCAGTATTTGGCATATTTTCAGTATAAAAAGTCGTAATTTCAAACAGCGAATACGTGCAGAGAGCCAGAATTTTGCTCCAAAATATGGTTCAAGGGTCGAATTTGGGATGTTTGGGATATTTTTAAAACTGCAGGGAGGGTTTGGGCAAAATGTGACTCATCGGCACGTTTAGTAATTGTCATATTTTCGGTATAAAAAGTCGTAATTTCAAACTGCGAATACGTGCAGAGTGCCAGAATTTGGCTCCAAAATATGGCTCAAGGGTCGAATTTGGGATATTTGGGATATTTTGAAAACTACAGGGGGTGTTTGGGCAAAATGTGACTCATCGGCGCGTTCAGTAATTGGTATATTTTCGGTTTAAAAAGTTGTATTTTCAAAATGTGAATACGTGCAGAGAGCCAGAAATTGGTTCCAAAATATGCCTCAAGGGTCGTATTTGGGATGTTTGGAAATTTTGAAAACTGCAGGGGGGTTTGGGCAAAATGTGACCCATCGCTGCTTTCAGTATTTGGCATATTTTTGGTATAAAATATCGTAATTTCAAACTGCGAGTACGTGCATAGACAGACCTTGGCTCCAAAATATGGCTCAAGCGTCGAATTTGGGATGTTTGGGATATTTTCAAAACTGTAGGGTGGGTTTGGGCAAACTGTGATCCATCGATGCTTTCAGTAATTGGCCTTTTCTCTTTATAAAAAGTCGTAATTTCAAACTGCGAATAGGTGCAGAGAGCAGGAATTTGGCTCCAAAATATGGTTCAAGCGTCGAATTTGGGATGTTTGTGATATTTTTAAAACTGCAGGGAGGGTTTGGGCAAAAGGTGACCCATCGCTGATCCCAGTAATTGGCATATATTCGGAATAAAAATTCGTAATTTCAAACTGCGAATACGTGAAGAGAGCGAGAATTTTGCTTCAAAATATTGCTCAAGCGTCAAATTTGGGATGTTTGGGATATTTTGAAAACTGCTGTGAGGATTTCGGAAAAATGTGACTCATCGGCGCGTTCAGTAATTAACATATTTTGGTATAAAAAGTCGTAATTTCAAACTGCGAATACGTGCAGAGAGCCAGAATTTGGCTACAAAATATTGCTCAAGGGTCGAATTTGGGATGTTTTGGATATTTTGAAAACTGCAGGGGGGGTTTGGGCAAAATGTGACTCATCGCCGCTTTCAGTATTTGGCATATTTTGGGTATAAAAAGTCGTAATTTCAAACTGCGAATACGTGCAGAGAGAAAGAATTTGGCTCAAAAATATGGTTCAAGCGACGAGTTTGGAATGTTTGTGATATTTTTAAAACTGCAGGGACGGTTTGGGCAAAATGTGACCCTTCGCTGATCCCAGTAATTGGCATATATTCAGTATAAAAATTCGTAATTTCAAACTGCGAATACGTGTAGAGAGCCAGAATTTGGCTCCAAAATATGGTTCAAGGGTCGAATTTGGGATGTTTGGGATATTTTTAAAACTACAGGGAGGGTTTGGGCAAATGGTGACTCATCGGCGTGTTCAGTAATTGTTATATTTTCGGTATAAAAAGTCGTAATTTCAAACTGCGAATACGTGCAGAGAGCCAGAAATTGGCTCCAAAATATGCTTTAAGGGTCGTATTTGGGATTGTTGGATATTTTGAAAACTGCAGGGGGTCTTGGGCAAAATGTGACCCATCGCTGCTTTCAGTATTTGGCATATTTTCGGTATAAAATATCGTAATTTCAAACTGCGAATACCTGCAGAGAGCCAGAACTTGGCTCCAAAATATGGCTCAAGCGTCGAATTTGGGATGTTTGGGAAATTTTCAAAACTGTAGGGTGGGTTTGGTCAAACTGTGACCCATCGTTACTCTCAGTAATTGGCATATTTTCGGTGTTAAATTCGTAATTTCAAACTGCGAATACATGCAGAGAACCAGAATTTGTCTCCTTAATATGGCCCAAGCGTCAAATTTGGGATGTTTGGGATATTTTGAAAACTGCAGGGGGGGTTTGGGCAAAATGTGACTCATCGCCGCTTTCAGTATTTGGCATATTTTGGGTATAAAAAGTCGTAATTTCAAACTGCGAATACGTGCAGAGAAAAAGAATTTGGCTCAAAAATATGGTTCAAGCGTCGAATTTGGGATGTTTGTGATATTTTTAAAACTGCAGGGACGGTTTGAGCAAAATGTGACCCTTCGCTGATCCCAGTAATTGGCATATATTCAGTAGAAAAAGTCGTAATTTCAAACTGCGAATACGTGCAGAGAGCCAGAATTTGGCTACAAAATATGCCTCAAGGGTCGTATTTGGGATGTTTGGGATATTTTGAAAACTGCAGCGGGGTTTGGGCAAAATGTGACTCAAAGCCGCTTTCAGTATTTTGCATGTTTTCGATATAAAAAGTCGTAATTTCAAACTGCGAATACGTGCAGAGAGCCAGAATTTGGCTCCAAAATATGGTTCAAGGGTCGAATTTGGGATGTTTGGGATTTTTTGAAAACTGCAGGGAGGACTTGGGCAAAATGTGACACATCGGCGCGTTCAGTAATTGGCATATTTTCGGTATGAAAATTCGTAATTTCAAACGGCGAATACGTGCAGAGAGTCAGAACTTGGCTCCAAAATATGGCTCAAGCGTCGAATTTGGGATGTTTGGGATATTTTCAAAACTGCAGGGTGGGTTATGGCAAACTGTGACCCATCGCCGCTCTCAGTAATTGGAATATTTTCGTTATAAAATTCGTAATTCCAAACTGCGAAAACGTGCCGAGAGCCAGAATTTGGCACCAAAATATGGCTCAAGCGTCGAATTTGGGACGTTTGGGATATTTTGAAAACTGCAGAGAGGGCTCGGGCAAAATGTGATCTATCGCCGCTTTCAGTAACTGGCATATTTTCGGTATAAAAAGTCGTAAGTTCATACTGCGAATACGTGCAGAGAGCCAGAAATTGGCTCCAAAATATTCCTCAAGGGTCGTATTTGGGATGTTTGGGATATTTCGAAAACTGCAGAGGGGTTTGGACAAAATGTGACCCATTGACGCTTTCAGTAATTGGCATATTTTCAGTATAAAAAGTCGTAATTTCAAACTGCGAATAAGTGCAGAGAGCCAGAATTTGGCTCCAAAATATGGTTCAAGGGTCGACTTAAAACCTCCCTGAAGTTTTCAAAATATCCCAAACATCCCAAATTCGACGCTTGAGCCATATTAAGGAGCCAAATTCTGGCTCTCTGCATGTATTCGCAGTTTGAAATTACGAATTTTATACCGAAAATATGCCAATTACTGAGAGCGGCGATGGGTCACATTTTGCCCAAACCCACCCTGCAGTTTTGAAAATATCCCAAACATCCCAAGTTCGACGCTTGAGCCATATTTTGGAGCCAAATTCTGGCTCTCTGCACGTATTCGCAGTTTGAAATTACGACTTTTTATACCGAAAATATGCCAATTACTGAACGCGCCGATGAGTCACATTTTGCCCAAACCCTCCCTGCAGTTTTCAAAATATCCCAAACATCCCAAATTCGACTATTGAGCAATATTTTGGAGCCAAATTCTGGCTCTCTGCACGTATTCGCAGTTTGAAATTACGACTTTTTATACCGAATATATGCCAATTACTGGGATCAGCGATGGGTCACATTTTGCCCAAACCCTCCCTGCAGTTTTAAAAATATCACAAACATCCCAAATTCGACGCTTGAACCATATTTTGGAACCAAATTTTGGCTCTCTGCACGTATTCGCAGTTTCATATTACGACTTTTTATACAGAAAAAATGCCAATTACTGAGAGCGGCGATGGATCACATTTTGCCCAAACCCTCTCTGCAGTTTTCAAAATATCCCAAACATCCCAAATTCTACCCTTGAACCATATTTTGGAGCCAAATTCTGGCTCTCTTCACTTATTCGCAGTTTGAAATTACGACTTTTTATACCGAAAATATACCAATTACTGAAAGCGTCAATGGGTCACATTTTGTCCAAACCCCTCTGCAGTTTTCGAAATATCCCAAACATCCCAAATACGACCCTTGAGGAATATTTTGGAGCCAATTTCTGGCTCTCTGCACGTATTCGCAGTATGAAATTACGACTTTTTATACCGAAAATATTCCAATTACTGAAAGCGGCGATGGATCACATTTTGCCCGAGCCCTCTCTGCAGTTTTCAAAATATCCCAAACGTCCCAAATTCGACGCTTGAGCCATATTTTGGAGCCAAATTCTGGCTCTCAGCACGTTTTCGCAGTTTGAAATTACGAATTTTATACCGAAAATATGCCAATTACTGAGAGCAGCAATGGGTCACAGTTTGCCCAAATTCACCCTGCAGTTTTGAAAATATCTCAAACATCCCAAATTCGACTCTTGAGCCATGTTTTGGAACCAAACTCTGGCTCTCTGCACGTATTCGCAGTTTGAAATTACGACTTTTTATACCGAATATATGCCAATTACTGAAAGCGGCGATGGATCACATTTTGCCCAAACCCTCCCTGCAGTTTTCAAAATATCCCAAACATCCCAAATTCGACGCTTGAGCCATATTTTGGAGCCAAATTCTGGCTCTCTGCACGTATTCGCAGTTTGAAATTACGACTTTTATACCGAAAATATGCCAATTACTGAGATCAGCGATGGGTCACATTTTGCCCAAACCCTCCCTGCAGTTTTGAAAATATCCTAAACATCCCAAATTCGACGCTTGAACCATATTTTGGAGCCAAATTCTGGCTCTCTGCACGTATTCGCAGTTTGAAATTACGACTTTTTATACCGAAAATATGCCAATTACTGAGAGCGCGATGGGTCACATTTTGCCCAAACCCTCCCTGCAGTTTTCAAAATATCCCAAACATCCCAAATTCGACCCTTGAGCAATATTTTGGAGCCAAATTCTGGCTCTCTGCACGTATTCGCAGTTTGAAATTACGACTTTTTATACCGAAAATATGCCAATTACTGGGATCAGCGATGGGTCACATTTTGCCCAAACCCTCCCTGCAGTTTTCAAAATATCCCAAACATCCCAAATTCGACGCTTGAGCAATATTTTGGAGCCAAATTCTGGCTCTCTGCACGTATTCGCAGTTTGAAATTACGACTTTTTATACCGAAAATATGCCAATTACTGAAAGCAGCGATGGATCACATTTTGCCCAAACCCTCCCTGCAGTTTTAAAAATATCCCAAACATCCCAAATTCGACGCTTGAACCATATTTTGGAGCCAAATTCTGGCTCTCTGCACGTATTCTCAGTTTGAAATTACGACTTTTTATACCGAAAATATGTCAATTACTGAAAGCGGCGATGGATCACATTTTGCCCAAATCCTCCCTGCAGTTTTCAAAATATCCCAAACATCCCACATTCGGCGCTTAAGCAGTATTTGGGAGCCAAGTTCTGACTCTCTTCACGTGTTCGCAGTTTGAAATTACGACTTTTTATATCAATAATATGCCAATTACTGAGAGCGGTGATGGGTCACATTTTAGCCAAACTCCTTTGCAGTTTTTAAAATATCCCAAACATCCCAAATTCGACGCTTGAACCATATTTTGGAGCCAAATTCTGGCTCTCTGCACGTATTCGCAGTTTGAAATTACGAGTTTATATACCGAAAATATGCCAATTACTGAGCGCGCCGATGAGTCACATTTTGCCCAAACCCTCCCTGCAGTTTTCAAAATATCCCAAACATCCCAAATTCGACACTTGAACCATATTTTAGAGCCAAATTCTGGCTCTCTGCACGTATTCGCAGTTTGAAATTAAGACTTTTTATACCAAAATATGCCAATTACTGAACGCGCCGATGAGTCACATTTTGCCCAAACCCTCCCTGCAGTTTTCAAAATATCCAAAACATCCCAAATTTGACGCTTGAGCAATATTTTGGAACAAAATTCTCGCTCTCTGCACGTATTCGCAGTTTGAAATTGTGACTTTTTATACCGAATATATGCCAATTACAGGGATCAGCGATGGGTCACATTTTGCCCAAACCCTCCCTGCAGTTTTAAAAATATCACAAACATCCCAAATTCGACGCTTGAACCATATTTTGGTGCCAAATTCTGGCTCTCTGCACGTATTCGCAGTTTGAAATTACGACTTTTTATACCGAAAATATGCCAGTTACTGAAAGCGGCGATGGGTCACATTTTGCCCAAACCCTCCCTGCAGTTTTCAAAATATCTCAAACATCCCAAATTCGACTCTTGAGCCATATTTTGGAGCCAAATTCTGGCTCTCTGCACGTATTCGCAGTTTGATATTACGACTTTTTATACCGAATATATGCCAATTTCTGGGATCAGCGATGGGTCACATTTTGCCCAAACCCTCCCTGCAGTTTTAAAAATATAACGAACATCCCAAATTCGACGCTTTAACCATATTTTGTAGCCAAATTCTGGCTCTCTGCACGTAATCGCTTTTTGAAATTACGATTTTTTATACCTAAAATATGCCAATTACTGAGCGTGCCGATGGGTCACATTTTGCCCAAACCCTCCCTGCAGTTTTCAAAATATCCCTAACATCCCAAATTCGACACTTGAACCATATTTTGAAGCCAAATTCTGGCTCTCTGCACGTATTCGCAGTTTGAAATTAATACTTTTTATACCGAAAATATGCCAAATACTGAAAGCAGCGATGGGTCACATTTTGCCCAAACCCCCCTGCAGTTTTAAAAATATCCCAAACATTCCAAATACCACCCTTGAGGTATAACTTGGAGTCAAATTCTGGCTTTCTGCACGTATTCGCAGTATGAAATTACGACTTTTTATACAGAAAAAATGCCAATTACTGAAAGCGGCGATGGATCACATTTTGCCCAAAACCTCCCTGAAGTTTTCAAAATATCCCAAACACCGCAAATTCGACGCTTGAGCCATATTAAGGAGCCAAATTCTGGCTCTCTTCATGTATTCGCAGTTTGAAATTACGAATTTTATACCGAAAATATGCCAATTACTGAGAGCGGCGATGGGTCACAGTTTGCCCAAACCCACCTTGCAGTTTTGAAAATATCCCAAACATCCCAAGTTCGACGCTTGAGCCATATTTTGGCGCCAAATTCTGGCTCTCTGCATGTATTCGAAGTTTGAAATTACGACTTTTTATACCGAAAATATGCCAATTACTGAACGCGCCGATGAGTCATATTTTGCCTAAACCCTCCCTGCAGTTTTCAAAATATCCCAAACATCCCAAATTCGACTATTGAGCAATATTTTGGAGCCAAATTCTGGCTCTCTGCACGTATTCGCAGTTTGAAATTACGACTTTTTATACCGAATATATGCCAATTACTGGGAACAACGATGGGTCACATTTTGCCCAAACCCTCCGTGCAGTTTTAAAAATATCACAAACATCCCAAATTCGACGCTTGAACCATATTTTGGAGCCAAATTCTCGCTCTCTGCACGTATTCGCAGTTTGATATTACGACTTTTTATACCGAAAATATACCAATTACTGTAAGCGGCGATGGGTCACATTTTGCCCAAACCCCTCTGCAGTTTTCGAAATATCCCAAACATCCCAAATACGACCCTTGAAGAAAATTTTGGAGCCAATTTCTGGCTTTCTGCACGTATTCGCAGTATGAAATTACGACTTTTTATACCGAAAATATGCCAGTTACTGACAGCGGCGATGGATCACATTTTGCCCAAGACCTCTCTGCAGTTTTCAAAATATCCCAAACGTCCCAAATTCGACGCTTGATCCATATTTAGGAGCCAAATTCTGGCTCTCGGCACGTTATCGCAGTTTGAAATTAAGAATTTTATACCGAAAATATGCCTATTACTGAGAGCGGCGATGGGTCACAGTTTGCCCAAATTCACCCTGCAGTTTTGAAAATATCTCAAACATCCCAAATTCGACTCTTGAGCTATATTTTGGAACCAAACTCTGGCTCTCTGCACGTATTCGCAGTTTGAAATTACGACTTTCTATACCGAATATATGCCAATTACTGGGATCAGCGATGGGTCATATTTTGCCCAAACCCTCCCTGCAGTTTTAAAAATATCACAAACATCCCAAATTCGACGCTTGAACCATATTTTGTAGCCAAATTCTGGCTCTTTGCACGTATTCGCAGTTTGAAATTACGACTTTTTATACCGACAATATGTCAAATACTGAGAGCGGCGATGAGTCACATTTTCCCCAAACCCCCTCTGCAGTTGTCAAAATATCCCAAACATACCAAATTTGACGCTTGAGCACAATATTTTGGAGCCAAATTCTCGCTCTCTGCACGTATTCGCAGTTTGAAATTATGATTTTTTATACCGAATATATGCCAATTACTGGGATCAGCGATGGGTCACATTTTGCCCAAACCCTCCCTGCAGTTTTGAAAATATCAGAAACATCCCAAATTCGACTCTTGAACCATATTTTGGAGCCAAATTCCGGCTCTCTGCACGTATTCGCAGTTTGAAATTACTACTTTTTATACCGAAAATATTCCAAATACTGAGAGCAGCGATTGGTCACATTTTGCCCAAACCCCCCCTGCAGTTTTAAAAATATCCCAAACATCCCAAATACGACCCTTGAGGCATAACTTGGAGTCAAATTCTGGCTTTCTGCACGTATTCGCAGTATGAAATTACGACTTTTTATACCGAAAATATGCCAGTTACTGAAAGCAGCGATGGATCACATTTTTTCCCAAGACCTCCCTGCAATTTTTAAAATATCCCAAACGTCCCAAATTCGACGCTTGAGCAATATTTTGTAGCCAAATTCTGGCTCTTTGCACGTATTCGCAGTTTGAAATTACGACTTTTTATACCGACAATATGCCAAATACTGAAAGCGGCGATGAGTCACATTTTGCCCAAACTCTCCCTGCAGTTTTCAAAATATCCCAAACATCCCAAATTCGACAATTGAGCAATATTTTGGAGCCAAATTCTGGCTCTCTGCACGTATTCGCAGTTTGAAATTACGACTTTTTATACCGAATATATGCCAATTACTGGGATCAGCGATGGGTCACATTTTGCCCAACCCCTCTGCAGTTTTAAAAATATCACAAACATCCCAAATTCGACGCTTGAACCATGTTTTGGAGCCAAATTCTGGCTCTCTGCACGTATTCGCAGTTTGATATTACGACTTTTTATACAGAAAAAATGCCAATTACTGAAAGCGGCGATGGATCACATTTTGCCGAAACCCTCTCTGCAGTTTTCAAAATATCCCAAAAATCCCAATTTCGACCTTTGAACCATATTTTGGAGCCAAATTCTGGCTCTCTGCACTTATTCGCAGTTTGAAATTACAACTTTTTATATCGAAAATATGCCAATTACTGAAAGCGGCGAGGGGTCACATTTTGCCCGAGCTTCAAAATTTCAAAATTAGCAGTTTGAAGTTACGAGTTTTTATACCGAATATATGCCAATTACTGGGATCAGCGATGTGTCACATTTTGCAAAAACCCTCCCTGCAGTTTTAAAAATATCACAAACATCCCAAATTCGACTCTTGAACCATATTTTCGTAAGTCGTAATTTCAAACTGCGAATACGTGCAGAGAGCCAGAATTTGGCGCCAAAATATGGCTCAAGCGTCGAACTTGGGATGTTTGGGATATTTTCAAAACTGCATGGTGGGTTTGGGCAAACTGTGACCCATCGCCGATCTCAGTAATTGGCATATTTTTGGTATAAAATTCGTAATTTCAAACTGCGAATACATGAAGAAAGCCAGAATTTGGCTCCCTAATATGGCTCAAGCGTCGAATTTGGGATGTTTGGGATATTTTGAAAACTTCAGGGAGGTTTTGGGCAAAATGTGATCCATCGCCGCTTTCAGTAATTGGCATTTTTTCTGTATAAAAAGTCGTAATTTCAAACTGCGAATACGTGCAGAGAGCCAGAATTTGGCTCCAAAATATGGCTCAAGAGTCGAATTTGGGATGTTTGAGATATTTTTTAAACTGCAGGGAGGGTTTGGGCAAAATGTGACCCATCGCTGCTCTCAGTAATTGGCATATTTTCGGTATAAAATTCGTAATTTCAAACTGCGAATACGTGCAGAGAGCCAGAATTTGGCTCCAAAATATGGCTCAAGCGTCGAATTTGGGATGTTTGGGATATTTTGAAAACTGCAGGGAGGTTTGGGCAAAATGTGACCCATCGCTGCTTTCAGTAATTGGCATATTTTCGGTATAAAAAGTCGTAATTTCAAACTGCGAATACGTGCAGAGAGCCAGAATTTGGCTCCAAAATATGGCTCAAGGGTCGAATTTGGGATGTTTGGGATATTTTTGAAACTGCAGGGGGGGTTTGGGCAAAATGTGATCCATCGCTGCTTTCAGTAATTGGCATATTTTCGGTATAAAAAGTCGTAATTTCAAACTGCGAATACGTGCAGAGAGCCAGAATTTGGCTTCAAAATATGGTTCAAGTGTCGAATTTGGGATGTTTGGGATATTTTGAAAACTGCAGGGAGGACTTGGGCAAAATGTGACTTATCGGCGCGCTCAGTAATTGGCATATTTTCGGTATAAAAATTCGTAATTTCAAAAAGCGAATACGTGCAGAGAGCCAGAACTTGGCTCCAAAATATTGCTCAAGCGTCGAATTTGGGATGTTTGGGATATTTTGAAAACTGCAGGGAGGGTTTGGGCAAAATGTGACTCATCGCCGCGTTCAGTAATTGGCATATTTTCGGTATAAAAAGTCGTAATTTCAAACTGCGAATACGTGCAAAGAGCCAGAATTTGGCTACAAAATATGGTTCAAGCGTCGAATTTGGGATGTTTGTGATATTTTTAAAACTGCAGGGAGGGTTTGGGCAAAATGTGACCCATCGCTGATCCCAGTAATTGGCATATATTCGGTATAAAAAGTCGTAATTTCAAACTGCGAATACGTGCAGAGAGCCAGAATTTGGCTCCAAAATATAGCTCAAGAGTCGAATTTGGGATGTTTGGGATATTTTGAAAACTGCAGGGAGGGTTTGGGCAAAATGTGACCCATCGCTGCTCCCAGTAATTGGCATATTTTCGGTATAAAAAGTCGTAATTTCAAACTGCGAATACGTGCAGAGAGCCAGAATTTGGCTCCAAAATATGGCTCAAGCGTCGAATTTGGGATGTTTGGGATATTTTGAAAACTGCAGGGAGGGTTTGGGCAAAATGTGACTCCATCGCGAATACGCTTTCAGTAATTGGCATATTTTCGGTATAAAAAGTCGTAATTTCAAACTGCGAATACGTGCAGAGAGCCAGAATTTGGCTCCAAAATATGGCTCAAGCGTCGAATTTGGGATGTTTGGGATATTTTGAAAACTGCAGGGAGGGTTTGGGCAAAATGTGACCCATCGCCGCTCTCAGTAATTGGCATATTTTCGGTATAAAAAGTCGTAATTTCAAACTGCGAATACGTGCAGAGAGCCAGAATTTGGCTCCAAAATATTGCTCAAGCGTCGAATTTGGGATGTTTGGGATATTTTGAAAACTGCAGGGAGGGTTTGGACAAAATGTGACCCATCGCTGATCCCAGTAATTGGCATATATTCGGTATAAAAAGTCGTAATTTCAAACTGCGAATACGTGCAGAGAGCCAGAATTTGGCTCCAAAATATTGCTCAATAGTCGAATTTGGGATGTTTGGGATATTTGGAAAACTGCAGGGAGGGTTTGGGCAAAATGTGACTCATCGGCGCGTTCAGTAATTGGCATATTTTCGATATAAAAAGTCGTAATTTCAAACTGCGAATACGTGCAGAGAGCCAGAATTTGGCTCCAAAATATGGCTCAAGCGTCGAATTTGGGATGTTTGGGATATTTTCAAAACTGCAGGGTGGGTTTGGGCAAACTGTGACCCATCGCCGCTCTCAGTAATTGGCATATTTTCGGTATAAAATTCGTAATTTCAAACTGCGAATACGTGCAGAGAGCCAGAATTTGGCTCCAAAATATGGCTCAAGCGTCGAATTTGGGATGTTTGGGATATTTTGAAAACTGCAGGGAGGTTTTGGGCAAAATGTGACCCATCGCCGCTTTCAGTAATTGGCATATTTTCGGTATAAAAAGTCGTAATTTCAAACTGCGAATACGTGCAGAGAGCCAGAATTTGGCTCCAAAATATGGCTCAAGCGTCGAATTTGGGATGTTTGGGATATTTTGAAAACTGCAGAGAGGGTTTGGGCAAAATGTGACCCATCGCCGCTCCCAGTAATTGGCATATTTTCGGTATAAAAAGTCGTAATTTCAAACTGCGAATACGTGCAGAGAGCCAGAATTTGGCTCCAAAATATGGCTCAAGGGTCGAATTTGGGATGTTTGGGATATTTTCAAAACTGCAGGGAGGGTTTGGGCAAAATGTGACCCATCGCCGCTCTCAGTAATTGGCATATTTTCGGTATAAAAAGTCGTAATTTCAAACTGCGAATACGTGCAGAGAGCCAGAATTTGGCTCCAAAATATGGCTCAAGCGTCGAATTTGGGATGTTTGGGATATTTTGAAAACTGCAGGGAGGGTTTGGGCAAAATGTGACCCATCGCCGCTCTCAGTAATTGGCATATTTTCGGTATAAAAAGTCGTAATTTCAAACTGCGAATACGTGCAGAGAGCCAGAATTTGGCTCCAAAATATGGTTCAAGCGTCGAATTTGGGATGTTTGTGATATTTTTAAAACTGCAGGGAGGGTTTGGGCAAAATGTGACCCATCGCTGATCCCAGTAATTGGCATATATTCGGTATAAAAAGTCGTAATTTCAAACTGCGAATACGTGCAGAGAGCCAGAATTTGGCTCCAAAATATGGCTCAAGATTCGAATTTGGGATGTTTGAGATATTTTCAAAACTGCAGGGTGAATTTGGGCAAACTGTGACCCATCGCCGCTCTCAGTAATTGGCATATTTTCGGTATAAAATTCGTAATTTCAAACTGCGAAAACGTGCAGAGAGCCAGAATTTGGCTCCAAAATATGGCTCAAGCGTCGAATTTGGGATGTTTGGGATATTTTGAAAACTGCAGAGAGGGCTTGGGCAAAATGTGATCCATCGCCGCTTTCAGTAATTGGCATATTTTCGGTATAAAAAGTCGTAATTTCAAACTGCGAATACGTGCAGAGAGCCAGAATTTGGCTCCAAAATATGGCTCAAGGGTCGAATTTGGGATGTTTGGGATATTTTTAAAACTGCAGAGGGGTTTGGGCAAAATGTGACCCATCGCCGCTCTCAGTAATTGGCATATTTTCGGTATAAAAAGTCGTAATTTCAAACTGCGAATACGTGCAGAGAGCCAGAATTTGGCTCCAAAATATGGCCCAAGCGTCGAATTTGGGATGTTTGGGATATTTTGAAAACTGCAGGGAGGGTTTGGGCAAAATGTGATCCATCGCCGCTCTCAGTAATTGGCATTTTTTCTGTATAAAAAGTCGTAATTTCAAACTGCGAATACGTGCAGAGAGCCAGAATTTGGCTCCAAAATATGGTTCAAGAGTCGAATTTGGGATGTTTGGGATATTTTTAAAACTGCAGGGAGGGTTTGGGCAAAATGTGACCCATCGCTGATCCCAGTAATTGGCATATATTCGGTATAAAAAGTCGTAATTTCAAACTGCGAATACGTGCAGAGAGCCAGAGTTTGGTTCCAAAATATGGCTCAAGAGTCGAATTTGGGATGTTTGAGATATTTTCAAAACTGCAGGGTGAATTTGGGCAAACTGTGACCCATCGCTGCTCTCAGTAATTGGCATATTTTCGGTATAAAATTCGTAATTTCAAACTGCGAAAACGTGCCGAGAGCCAGAATTTGGCTCCAAAATATGGCTCAAGCGTCGAATTTGGGACGTTTGGGATATTTTGAAAACTGCAGAGAGGGCTCGGGCAAAATGTGATCCATCGCCGCTTTCAGTAACTGGCATATTTTCGGTATAAAAAGTCGTAATTTCATACTGCGAATACGTGCAGAGAGCCAGAAATTGGCTCCAAAATATTCCTCAAGGGTCGTATTTGGGATGTTTGGGATATTTCGAAAACTGTAGAGGGTTTGGACAAAATGTGACCCATCGCCGCTTTCAGTAATTGGTATATTTTCGGTATAAAAATTCGTAATTTCAAACTGCGAATAAGTGCAGAGAGCCAGAATTTGGCTCCAAAATATGGTTCAAGGGTCGAATTTGGGATGTTTGGGATATTTTGAAAACTGCAGAGAGGGTTTGGGCAAAATGTGATCCATCGCCGCTCTCAGTAATTGGCATTTTTTCTGTATAAAAAGTCGTAATATTAAACTGCGAATACGTGCAGAGAGCCAGAATTTGGCTCCAAAATATGGTTCAAGAGTCGAATTTGGGATGTTTCTGATATTTTTAAAACTGCAATGAGGGTTTGGGCAAAATGTGACCCATCGCTGATCCCAGGAATTGGCATATATTCAATATAAAAAGTCGTAATTTCAAACTGCGAATAAGTGCAGAGAGCCAGAGTTTGGTTCCAAAATATGGCTCAAGAGTCGAATTTGGGATGTTTGAGATATTTTCAAAACTGCAGGGTGAATTTTGGCAAACTTTGACCCATCGCCGCTCTCAGTAATTGGCATATTTTCGGTATAAAATTCGTAATTTCAAACTGCGAAAACGTGCCGAGAGCCAGAATTTAGCTCCAAAATATGGCTCAAGCGTCGAATTTGGGACGTTTGGGATATTTTGAAAACTGCAGAAAGGGCTCGGGCAAAATGTGATCCATCGCCGCTTTCAGTAACTGGCATATTTTCGGTATAAAAAGTCGTAATTTCATACTGCGAATACGTGCAGAGAGCCAGAATTTGGCTTCAAAATATTCCTCAAGGGTCGTATTTGGGATGTTTGGGATATTTCGAAAACTGCAGAGGGGTTTGGACAAAATGTAACCCATTGACGCTTTCAGTAATTGGTATATTTTCGGTATAAAAAGTCGTAATTTCAAACTGCGAATAAGTGAAAAGAGCCAGAATTTGGCTCCAAAATATTGCTCAATAGTCGAATTTGGGATGTTTGGGATATTTTGAAAACTACAGGGAGGGTTTGTGCATAATGTGACTCATCGGCGCGTTCAGTAATTGGCATATTTTCGATATAAAAAGTCGTAATTTCAAACTGCGAATACGTGCAGAGAGCCAGAATTTGGCCCCAAAATATGGCTCAAGCGTCGAACTTGGGATGTTTGGGATATTTTCAAAACTGCAGGGTGGGTTTGGGCAAACTGTGACCCATCGCCGCTCTCAGGAATTGGCATATATTCGGTATAAAAAGTCGTAATTTCAAACTGCGAATACATGCAGAGAGCCAGAATTTGGCTCCTTAATATGGCCCAAGCGTCGAATTTGGGATGTTTGGGATATTTTGAAAACTGCAGGGAGGTTTTGGGCAAAATGTGATCCATCGCCGCTTTCAGTAATTGGCATATTTTCTGTATAAAAAGTCGTAATTTCAAACTGCGAATACGTGCAGAGAGCCAGAATTTGGCTCCAAAATATGGCTCAAGCGTCGAATTTGGGATGTTTGTGATATTTTGAAAACTGCAGGGAGGGTTTGGGCAAAATGTGACCCATCGCTGATCCCAGTAATTGGCATATTTTCGGTATAAAAAGTCGTAATTTCAAACTGCGAATACGTGCAGAGAGCCAGAATTTGGCTCCAAAATATGGCTCAAGCGTCGAATTTGGGATGTTTGGGATATTTTGAAAACTGCAGGGAGGGTTTGGGCAAAATGTGACCCATCGCTGCTCTCAGTAATTGGCATATTTTCGGTATAAAAAGTCGTAATTTCAAACTGCGAATACGTGCAGAGAGCCAGAATTTGGCTCCAAAATATGGCTCAAGCGTCGAATTTGGGATGTTTGGGATATTTTGAAAACTGCAGGGAGGGTTTGGGCAAAAGCGTCGAATGTGACCCATCGCCGCTTTCAGTAATTGGCATATTTTCGGTATAAAAATTCGTAATTTCAAACTGCGAATACGTGCAGAGAGCCAGAATTTGGCTCCAAAATATGGCTCAAGCGTCGAATTTGGGATGTTTGGGATATTTTGAAAACTGCAGGGAGGGTTTGGGCAAAATGTGACCCATCGCCGCTTTCAGTAATTGGCATATTTTCGGTATAAAAAGTCGTAATTTCAAACTGCGAATACGTGCAGAGAGCCAGAATTTGGCTCCAAAATATGGCTCAAGCGTCGAATTTGGGATGTTTGGGATATTTTGAAAACTGCAGGGAGGGTTTGGGCAAAATGTGACCCATCGCCGCTTTCAGTAATTGGCATATTTTCGGTATAAAAAGTCGTAATTTCAAACTGCGAATACGTGCAGAGAGCCAGAATTTGGCTCCAAAATATGGTTCAAGAGTCGAATTTGGGATGTTTGGGATATTTTTAAAACTGCAGGGAGGGTTTGGGCAAAATGTGACCCATCGCTGATCCCAGTAATTGGCATATATTCGGTATAAAAAGTCGTAATTTCAAACTGCGAATACGTGCAGAGAGCCAGAATTTGGCTCCAAAATATGGCTCAAGCGTCGAATTTGGGATGTTTGAGATATTTTCAAAACTGCAGGGTGGGTTTGGGCAAAATGTGACCCATCGCCGCTCTCAGTAATTGGCATATTTTCGGTATAAAATTCGTAATTTCAAACTGCGAATACGTGCAGAGAGCCAGAATTTGGCTCCAAAATATGGCTCAAGCGTCGAATTTGGGATGTTTGGGATATTTTGAAAACTGCAGGGAGGGTTTGGGCAAAATGTGATCCATCGCTGCTTTCAGTAATTGGCATATTTTCGGTATAAAAAGTCGTAATTTCAAACTGCGAATACGTGCAGAGAGCCAGAATTTGGCTCCAAAATATGGCTCAAGATTCGAATTTGGGATGTTTGGGATATTTTGAAAACTGCAGGGAGGGTTTGGGCAAAATGTGACCCATCGCCGCTCTCAGTAATTGGCATATTTTCGGTATAAAAAGTCGTAATTTCAAACTGCGAATACGTGCAGAGAGCCAGAATTTGGCTCCAAAATATGGCTCAAGCGTCGAATTTGGGATGTTTGGGATATTTTGAAAACTGCAGGGAGGGTTTGGGCAAAATGTGACTCATCGCCGCTTTCAGTAATTGGCATATTTTCGGTATAAAAAGTCGTAATTTCAAACTGCGAATACGTGCAGAGAGCCAGAATTTGGCTCCAAAATATGGTTCAAGCGTCGAATTTGGGATGTTTGGGATATTTTCAAAACTGCAGGGAGGGTTTGGGCAAAATGTGACCCATCGCTGCTCCCAGTAATTGGCATATTTTCGGTATAAAAAGTCGTAATTTCAAACTGCGAATACGTGCAGAGAGCCAGAATTTGGCTCCAAAATATGGTTCAAGGGTCGAATTTGGGATGTTTGGGATATTTTGAAAACTGCAGGGAGGGTTTGGGCAAAATGTGATCCATCGCCGCTCTCAGTAATTGGCATTTTTTCTGTATAAAAAGTCGTAATTTCAAACTGCGAATACGTGCAGAGAGCCAGAATTTGGCTCCAAAATATGGTTCAAGAGTCGAATTTGGGATGTTTGTGATATTTTTAAAACTGCAGGGAGGGTTTGGGCAAAATGTGACCCATCGCTGATCCCAGGAATTGGCATATATTCGGTATAAAAAGTCGTAATTTCAAACTGCGAATACGTGCAGAGAGCCAGAGTTTGGTTCCAAAATATGGCTCAAGAGACGAATTTGGGATGTTTAAGATATTTTCTAAACTGCTGGGTGAATTTGGGCAAACTGTGACCCATCGCCGCTGTCAGTAATTGGCATATTTTCGGTATAAAATTCTTAATTTCAAACTGCGAAAACGTGCCGAGAGCCAGAATTTGGCTCCAAAATATGGCTCAAGCGTCGAATTTGGGACGTTTGGGATATTTTGAAAACTGCAGAGAGGGCTCGGGCAAAATGTGATCCATCGCCGCTTTCAGTAACTGGCATATTTTCGGTATAAAAAGTCGTAATTTCATACTGCGAATACGTGCAGAGAGCCAGAAATTGGCTCCAAAATATTCCTCAAGGGTCGTATTTGGGATGTTTGGGATATTTCGAAAACTGCAGAGGGGTTTGGACAAAATGTGACCCATTGACGCTTTCAGTAATTGGTATATTTTCGGTATAAAAAGTCGTAATTTCAAACTGCGAATAAGTGCAGAGAGCCAGAATTTGGCTCCAAAATATTGCTCAATAGTCGAATTTGGGATGTTTGGGATATTTTGAAAACTACAGGGAGGGTTTGTGCATAATGTGACTCATCGGCGCGTTCAGTAATTGGCATATTTTCGATATAAAAAGTCGTAATTTCAAACTGCGAATACGTGCAGAGAGCCAGAATTTGGCCCCAAAATATGGCTCAAGCGTCGAACTTGGGATGTTTGGGATATTTTCAAAACTGCAGGGTGGGTTTGGGCAAACTGTGACCCATCGCCGCTCTCAGTAATTGGCATTTTTTCTGTATAAAAAGTCGTAATTTCAAACTGCGAATACGTGCAGAGAGCCAGAATTTGGCTCCAAAATATGGTTCAAGAGTCGAATTTGGGATGTTTGTGATATTTTTAAAACTGCAGGGAGGGTTTGGGCAAAATGTGACACATCGCTGATCCCAGTAATTGGCATATATTCGGTATAAAAAGTCGTAAATTCAAACTGCGAATACGTGCAGAGAGCCAGAATTTGGCATCAAAATATGGTTCAAGTGTCGAATTTGGGATGTTTGGGATGTTTTGAAAACTGCAGGGATGGTTTGGACAAAATGTGACCCATCGCTGATCCCAGTAATTGGCATATATTCGGTATAAAAAGTCGTAATTTCAAACTGCGAATACGTGCAGAGAGCCAGAATTTGGCTCCAAAATATTGCTCAATAGTCGAATTTGGGATGTTTGGGATATTTTGAAAACTGCAGGGAGGGTTTGGGCAAAATGTGACTCATCGGCGCGTTCAGTAATTGGCATATTTTCGGTATAAAAAGTCGTAATTTCAAACTGCGAATACAAGCAGAGAGCCAGAATTTGGCTCCTTAATATGGCCCAAGCGTCGAATTTGGGATGTTTGGGATATTTTGAAAACTGCAGGAAGGTTTTGGGCAAAATGTGAACCATCGCCGCTTTCAGTAATTGGCATTTTTTCTGTATAAAAAGTCGTAATTTCAAACTGCGAATACGTGCAGAGAGCCAGAATTTGGCTCCAAAATATGGTTCAAGCGTCGAATTTGGGATGTTTGTGATATTTTTAAAACTGCAGGGAGGGTTTGGGCAAAATGTGACCCATCGCTGATCCCAGTAATTGGCATATATTCGGTATAAAAAGTCGTAATTTCAAACTGCGAATACGTGCAGAGAGCCAGAATTTGGCTCCAAAATATTGCTCAAGCGTCGAATTTGGGATGTTTGGGATATTTTTAAAACTGCAGGGAGGGTTTGGGCAAAATGTGACTCATCGGGGCGTTCAGTAATTGGCATATTTTCGGTATAAAAATTCGTAATTTCAAACTGCGAATACGTGCAGAGAGCCAGAATTTGGCTCCAAAATATGGCTCAAGAGTCGAATTTGGGATGTTTGGGATATTTTCAAAACTGCAGGGTGAATTTGGGCAAACTGTGACCCATCGCCGCTCTCAGTAATTGGCATATTTTCGGTATAAAATTCGTAATTTCAAACTGCGAATACGTGCAGAGAGCCAGAATTTGGCTCCAAAATATGGCTCAAGCGTCGAATTTGGGACGTTTGGGATATTTTGAAAACTGCAGAGAGGGTTCGGGCAAAATGTGATCCATCGCCGCTTTCAGTAATTGGCATATTTTCGGTATAAAAAGTCGTAATTTCAAACTGCGAATACGTGCAGAGAGCCAGAATTTGGCTCCAAAATATGGTTCAAGCTTCGAATTTGGGATGTTTGGGATATTTCGAAAACTGCAGAGGGGTTTGGGCAAAATGTGACCCATCGCCGCTTTCAGTAATTGGCATATTTTCGGTATAAAAAGTCGTAATTTCAAACTGCGAATACGTGCAGAGAGCCAGAATTTGGCTCCAAAATATGGCTCAAGCGTCGAATTTGGGATGTTTGGGATATTTTGAAAACTGCAGGGAGGGTTTGGGCAAAATGTGACTCATCGCTGCTTTCAGTAATTGGCATATTTTCGGTATAAAAAGTCGTAATTTCAAACTGCGAATACGTGCAGAGAGCCAGAATTTGGCTCAAAAATATGGTTCAAGCGTCGAATTTGGGATGTTTGTGATATTTTTAAAACTGCAGGGATGGTTTGGGCAAAATGTGACCCATCGCTG
Organism: Procambarus clarkii; assembly: GCF_020424385.1. Lineage (NCBI taxonomy): Eukaryota > Metazoa > Arthropoda > Malacostraca > Decapoda > Cambaridae > Procambarus > Procambarus clarkii. The sequence goes on along the minus strand of NW_025568534.1, from coordinate 42,124 downwards.
ATCCCAGTAATTGGCATATATTCGGTATAAAAAGTCGTAATTTCAAACTGCGAATACGTGCAGAGAGCCAGAATTTGGCTCCAAAATATGGCTCAAGGGTCGAATTTGGGATGTTTGGGATATTTTGAAAACTGCAGGGGGGTTTGGGCAAAATGTGACCCATCGCCGCTTTCAGTAATTTGCATATTTTCGGTATAAAAAGTCGTAATTTCAAACTGCGAATACGTGCAGAGAGCCAGAATTTGGCTCCAAAATATGGCTCAAGCGTCGAATTTGGGATGTTTGGGATATTTTGAAAACTGCAGGGAGGACATGGGCAAAATGTGACACATCGCCGCTTACAGTAATTGGCATATTTTCGGTATAAAAATTCGTAATTTCAAACTGCGAATACGTGCAGAGAGCCAGAATTTGGCTCCAAAATATGGTTCAAGTGTCGAATTTGGGATGTTTGCGATATTTTTAAAACTGCAGGGAGGGTTTGGGCAAAATGTGACCCATCGCTGATCCCAGTAATTGGCATATATTCGGTATAAAAAGTCGTAATTTCAAACTGCGAATACGTGCAGAGAGCCAGAATTTGGCTCCAAAATATGGCTCAAGCGTCGAATTTGGGATGTTTGGGATATTTTGAAAACTGCAGGGAGGGTTTGGGCAAAATGTGACTCATCGCCGCTTTCAGTAATTGGCATATTTTCGGTATAAAAAGTCGTAATTTCAAACTGCGAATACGTGCAGAGAGCCAGAATTTGGCTCCAAAATATGGCTCAAGGGTCGAATTTGGGATGTTTGAGATATTTTCAAAACTGCAGGGAGGGTTTGGGCAAAATGTGACTCATCGCCGCGTTCAGTAATTGGCATATTTTCGGTATAAAAAGTCGTAATTTCAAACTGCGAATACGTGCAGAGAGCCAGAATTTGGCTCCAAAATATGGTTCAAGGGTCGAATTTGGGATGTTTGGGATATTTTTAAAACTGCAGGGAGGGTTTGGGCAAAATGTGACCCATCGCTGCGTTCAGTAATTGGCATATTTTCGGTATAAAAAGTCGTAATTTCAAACTGCGAATACGTGCAGAGAGCCAGAATTTGGCTCCAAAATATGGCTCAAGAGTCGAATTTGGGATGTTTGGGATATTTTCAAAACTGCAGGGTGGGATTGGCAAACTGTGACCCATCGCCGCTCTCAGTAATTAGCATATTTTCGGTATAAAATTCATAATTTCAAACTGCGAAAACGTGCCGAGAGCCAGAATTTGGCTCCAAAATATTGCTCAAGCGTAGAATTTGGGACGTTTGGGATATTTTGAAAACTGCAGAGAGGGCTTCGGCAAAATGTCATCCATCGCCGCTTTCAGTAACTGGCATATTTTCGGTATAAAAAGTCGTAATTTCATACTGCGAATACGTGCAGAGAGCCAGAAATTGGCTCCAAAATATGCCTCAAGGGTCGTATTTGGGATGTTTGGGATATTTTGAAAACTGCAGGGGGGTTTGGGCAAAATGTGACCCATCGCCGCTTTCAGTAATTGGCATATTTTCGGTATAAAAAGTCGTAATTTCAAACTGCGAATACGTGCAGAGAGCCAGAATTTGGCTCCAAAATATGGTTCAAGGGTCGAATTTGGGATGTTTTTGATATTTTTAAAACTGCAGGGAGGGTTTGGGCAAAATGTGACTCATCGGCGCGTTTAGTAATTGTCAAATTTTCGGTATAAAAAGTCGTAATTTCAAACTGCGAATACGTGCAGAGCCAGAATTTGGCTCCAAAATATGGCTCAAGCGTCGAATTTGGGACGTTTGGGATATTTTGCAAACTGCAGGGAGGGCTTGAGCAAAATGTGATCCATCGCCGCTTTCAGTGACTGGCATATTTTCGGTATAAAAAGTCGTAATTTCATACTGCGAATACGTGCAGAGAGCCAGAAATTGGTTCCAAAATATGCCTCAAGGGTCGTATTTGGGATGTTTGGATATTTTGAAAACTGCAGGGGGGTTTGGGCAAAATGTGACCCATCGCTGCTTTCAGTATTTGGCATATTTTCGGTATAAAATATCGTAATTTCAAACTGCGAGTACGTGCATAGACAGACCTTGGCTCCAAAATATGGCTCAAGCGTCGAATTTGGGATGTTTGGGATATTTTGAAAACTGCAGGGAGGGTTTAGGCAAAATGTGATGCATCGATGCTTTCAGTAATTGGCCATTTCTCTGTATAAAAAGTCGTAATTTCAAACTGCGAATAGGTGCAGAGAGCCAGAATTTGGCTCCAAAATATAGTTCAAGCGTCGAATTTGGGATGTTTGTGATATTTTTAAAACTGCAGGGAGGGTTTGGGCAAAAGGTGACCCATCGCTGATCCCAATAATTGGCATATATTCGGTATAAAAATTCGTAATTTCAAACTGCGAATACGTGCAGAGAGCCAGAATTTGGCTCCAAAATATTGCTCAAGCGTCAAATTTGGGATGTTTGGGATATTTTAAAACTGCAGTGAGGATTTCGGAAAAATGTGACTCATCGGCGCGTTCAGTAATTGGCATATTTTGGTATAAAAATTCGTAATTTCAAACTGCGAATACGTGCATAGAGCCAGAATTTGGCTCCAAAATATTGCTCAAGGATCGAATTTGGGATGTTTTGGATATTTTGAAAACTGCAGGGGGGGTTTGGGCAAAATGTGACTCATCGCCGCTTTCAGTAATTGGCATATTTTCTGTATAAAAAGTCGTAATTTCAAACTGCGAATACGTGCAGAGAGCCAAGAATTTGGCTCAAAAATATGGTTCAAGCGTCGAATTTGGGATGTTTGTGATATTTTTAAAACTGCAGGGACGGTTTGGGCAAAATGTGACCCATCGCTGATCCCAGTAATTGGCATATATTCGGTATAAAAAGTCGTAATTTCAAACTGCGAATACGTGCAGAGAGCCAGAATTTGGCTCCAAAATATGGCTCAAGTGTCGAACTTGGGAAGTTTGGTATATTTTGTAAACTGCAGGGAGGGCTTCGGGCAAAATGTGATCCATCGCCGCTTTCAGTAACTGGCATATTTTCGGTATAAAAAGTCGTAATTTCATACGGCGAATACGTGCAGAGAGCCAGAAATTGTCTCCAAAATATGCCTCAGAGGTCGTATTTGGGATGTTTGGGATATTTTAAAACTGAAGGGGAGTTTGGGCAAAATGTGACCCATCGCCGCTTTCAGTATTTGGCATATTTTCAGTATAAAAAGTCGTAATTTCAAACTGCGAATACGTGCAGAGAGCCAGAATTTGGCTCCAAAATATGGTTCAAGGGTCGAATTTGGGATGTTTGTGATATTTTTAAAACTGCAGGGACAGTTTGGGCAAAATGTGACCCTTCGCTGATCCCAGTAATTGGCATATATTCAGTATAAAAAGTCGTAATTTCAAACTGCGAATACGTGCAGAGAGCCAGAATTTGGCTCCAAAATATGGTTCAAGGGTCGAATTTGGGATGTTTGGGATTTTTTGAAAACTGCAGGGAGGACTTGGGCAAAATGTGACACATCGGCGCGTTCAGTAATTGGCATATTTTCGGTATAAAAATTCGTAATTTCAAACGGCGAATACGTGCAGAGAGCCAGAACTTGGAACAAAATATGGCTCAAGCGTCTGATTTGGGATGTTTGGGATATTTTCAAAACTGCAGGGTGGGTTATGGCAAACTGTGGCCCATCGCCGCTCTCAGCAATTGGAATATTTTCGTTATAAAATTCGTAATTCCAAACTGCGAAAACGTGCCAAGAGCCTGAATTTGGCTCCAAAATATGGCTCAAGCGTCGAATTTGGGACGTTTGGGATATTTTGAAAACTGCAGAGAGGGCTCGGGCAAAATGTGGTCCATCGCCGCTTTCAGTAACTGGCATATTTTCGGTATAAAAAGTCGTAAGTTTATACTGCGAATACGTGCAGAGAGCCAGAAATTGGCTCCAAAATATGGTTCAAGGGTCGACTTTGGGATGTTTGGGATATTTTAAAAATTGCAGAGAGAGTTTGGGCAAAATGTGATACATCGCCGCTCTCAGTAATTGACATTTTTTCTGTATAAAAAGTCGCAATATCAAACTGCGAATACGTGCAGAGAGCCAAAATTTGGCTCAAAAATCTGGTTCAACCGTCGAATTTGGGATGTTTGTGATATTTTTAAAACTGCAGGGAGGGTTTGGGCAAAATGTGACCCATCGCTGATCCCAGTAATTGGCATATATTCGGTATAAAAAGTCGTAATTTCAAACTGCGAATACGTGCAGAGAGCCAGAATTTGGCTCAAAAATATTGCTCAATAGTCGAATTTGGGATGTTTGGGATATTTTGAAAACTGCAGGGAGGGTTTGGGCATAATGTGACTCATCGGCCCGTTCAGTAATTGGCATATTTTCGATATAAAAAGTCGTAATTTCAAACTGCGAATACGTGCAGAGAGCCAGAATTTGGCGCCAAAATATGGCTTAAGCGAGGAGGGTTTGGGCAAAATGTGATCCATCGCCGCTTTCAGTAATTTTCATTTTTCTGTATAAAAAGTCGTAATATCAAACTGCGAATACGTGACGAGAACCAGAATTTGGCTCCAAAATGTGGTTCAAGCGTCGAATTTGGGATGTTTGTGACATTTTTAAAATTGCAGGGAGGGTTTGGGCAACATGTGACCCATCGTTGATCCCAGTAATTGGCATATATTCGGTATAAAAGTCGTAATTTCAAACTGCGAATATGTGCAGAGAGCCAGAATTTGGCGATAAAATATGGCTCAAGCGTCGAATTTGGGATGTTCAGGATATTTTCAAAACTGCATGGTGGGTTTGGGCAAACTGTGACCCATCGCCGCTCTCAGTAATTTGCATATTTTCGGTATAAAATTCGTAATTTCAAACTGCGAATAATGCAGAGAGCCAGAATTTGGCTCTTTAATATGGCCCAAGCGTCGAATTTGGGATGTTTGGGATATTTTGAAAACTTCTGGGAGGTTTTGGGCAAAACGTGGTCCAATGCCGCTTTCAGTAATTGGCATTTTTTCTGTATAAAAACTCGTAATTTCAAACTGCGAATACGTGCAGAGAGTCAGAATTTGGCTCCAAATTGTGGTTCAAGCGTCGAATTTGGGATGTTTGTGATATTTTTAAAATTGTAGGGAGGGTTTGGGAAAAAGGAAACCCATCGCTGATCCCAGTAATTGGCAGATATTCGGTATAAAAAGTCGTAATTTCAAACTGCGAATACGTGCAGAGAGCGAGAATTTTGCTCCAAAATATTGCTAAAGCATCAAATTTGGTATGTTTGGGATATTTTGAAAACTGCAGGGAGGGTTTGGGCAAAATGTGACTCATCAGCGCGTTCAGTAATTGGCATATTTTCGGTATTAAAAGTTGTAATTTCAAAATGCGAATACGTGCAGAGAGCCAGAATTTAGCTCCAAAATATGGTTCAAGAGTAGAATTTGGGATGTTTGGGATATTTTCAAAACTGCAGGGTCGGTTTGAGCAAACTGTGACCCATCGCCGCTCTCAATAATTGGCTTATTTTCGGTATAAAATTCGTAATTTCAAACTGCGAATATAAATATACGATAAAAATGATGCAAACACATAATTGATTAGAAATTAACCTTAAATACTTCATTTTCAATCAACCATTTGTTTCTCGTTAAAATACTGAGTAAGATATTGAAAAGGTGAGAAGTTCGGTTTTTATTGCATATATTGACGTTTCAGCCGGAATAGAGCGGTTGTACGTGTACATCTTCCATCGGTAATATAAACGGAAAATCAAAATCATTTTAGTTAATTCTAATGGAAACACATTGTTTTTTATCATTTGTATTGGAAACAACATTGTCATATGTCTTTTCTTTGATCTTAATAATACGAAACCTCGCTCTATGATTTGAAGTTAAAATCCTCAAATATGGTAAAATAGTGACTTTCACGTTAATCATGGAGTTTGATATTACGTAAATATATTCATTTTTACCAATATTTCGATACTATTTCATGTAGTATCACGATATGTGATTTGGCCTTCAAATCTCAGAATTTCGCATAATATTGCATTTTAAGCAAGTTTTCTTGTATTTTGTTTCGTAAGTAAAATCATCGAATTTAGCAATATTTTGACGTTGATCATCTCTTTTTCCTTTATGTGATTTAAACAAAATATCATCGAATTAGGCAATATTTTGCCGTTTTTCCACGTTTTTGTGAATTTTCAGTCTATGGGTTTTAATTCATTATATATACGATAAAAATTATGCAAACACATAATTGATTAGATAATAACCTTAAATACTTCATTTTCAATCATCTGTTTGTTTCTCCTCCACCAGCAGAACATTCACCAAGGAGGAGATTTGAGAAGGGACAGAGGAAAGTGAGCCTCAAGGCAATGTACACTAACGTAGACGGTATTACAAATAAAGCAAATGAACTTGGAGAATGGGTGCTAGAGGAAAACCCAGACATAATAGCTCTCACAGAAACAAAGCTGACGAGACCAATAACAAATGCAGTGTTCCCACAGGACTATTATGTTATGAGGAAAGAGAGAGAATTAAGAGGTGGGGGTGGTGTAGCTTTGCTGGTAAGAAAAGGCTAGTATTTCAAGGAGTTATTTGTTCAGGGATGGGAAGGTTTCAGTGACTACATAATAGGAACAATAACAACTGGAGGGCAAAAAATTATAGTCGTAGTCATATATAATCCACCACCAAATGACAAAAGACCCAGACAGGAATATGATAGAAACAATATGGCCACCATTAACATAATGGAGAGAGCAGCTTCTGTTGCGAGCAGGAATGGATCTGGACTACTAATCATGGGAGACTTCAACCATGGGAAGGGCAAAATGTGATTCATCGCCGCTTTCAGTAATTGGCATTTTTTCTGTATAAAAAGTCGTAATTTCATACTGCGAATACGTGCAGAGAGACAGAAATTGGCTCCAAAATATTCCTCAAGGGGTCGTATTTGGGATGTTTGGGATATTTCGAAAACTGCAGAGGGGTTTGGACAAAATGTGACCCATTGACGCTTTCAGTAATTGGTATATTTTCGGTATAAAAAGTCGTAATTTCAAACTGCGAATAAGTGCAGAGAGCCATAATTTGGCTCCAAAATATGGTTCAAGGGTCGACTTTGGGATGTTTGGGATATTTTGAAAACTGCAGAGAGGGTTTGGGCAAAATGTGATCCATCGCCGCTCTCAGTAATGGGCATTTTTTCTGTATAAAAAGTCGTATTATCAAACTGCGAATACGTGCAGAGAGCCAAAATTTGGGTCCAAAATATGGTTCAAGCGTCGAATTTGGGATGTTTGTGATATTTTTAAAACTGCAGGGAGGGTTTGGGCAAAATGTGACCCATCGCTGATCCCAGTATTTGGCATATATTCGGTGTAAAAAGTCGTAATTTCAAACTGCGAATACGTGCAGAGAGCCCGAATTTGGCTCCAAAATATTGTTCAATAGTCGAATTTGGGATGTTTGAGATATTTTGAAAACTGCAGGGAGGGTTTGGGCAAACTGTGACCCATCGCCGCTCTCAGTAATAGTACAAACGATAAGAATCAATGTGTTTTCAATAGAATTAACTAAAATGTTCCTGATTTTCAGTTTATATTACCGATGGAAGATGTACACGAACACATCTCTATTCCAGCTGAAACGTCGATATATGCAATAAAAATAGAACTTCTCCCCTTTTCAATATCTTACTCAGTATTTTAACGAGAAACAAATTGTTGATTGAAAATGAAGTATTTAAGGTTATTATCTAATCAATTATGTGTTTGCATCATTTTTATCGTATATATAATGAATAAATACCCATAAACTGGAAATTCACAAAAACGTGGAAATACGGCAAAATATTGCCTAATTCGATGATATTTTGTTTAAATCACATAAAGGAAATGGGGATGATAAACGTCAAAATATTGCTAAATTCGATGATTTTTCGTACGAAACAAAATGCAAGAAAACTTGTTTTAAATGCAATATTATGCGAAATTCTGAGATCTGAACGCGAAATCACATATCGTGATACTACATGAAATAGTATCGAAATATTGGTAAAAATGAATATATTTACGTAATATGAAACTACATGATTAACGTGAAAAAGTCACTATTTTACCATATACGAGGATTTTAACTTCAAATCATAGAGCGAGGTTTCGTATTATTTAGATCCAAGAAAAGACATATGACAATGTTGTTTCCAATACAAATGATAAAAAACAATGTGTTTTCATTAGAACTAACTAAAATGTTCTTGATTTTCCGTTTATATTACCGATGGAAGATGTACACGTAAAATCGCTCTAATCCTGCTGAAACGTCGATATATGCAATAAAAACCGAACTTCTCCCCTTTTCAATATCCTACTCAGTATTTTAATGAGAAACAAATGGTTGATTGAAAATGAAGTATTTGAGGTTAATTTCTAATCAATTATGTGTTTGCATCATTTTTATCGTATATATAATGAATTAATAACAATAAACTGAAAATTCACAAAAACGTGGAAAAACGGGAAAATGTTGCCTAATTCGATGATATATTGCTTAAATCACATAAAGGAAAAGGGGATGATAAACGTCAAAATATTGCTAAATTCGATGATTTTTCGTACGAAACATAATGCAAGAAAACTTGCTTAAAATGCAATATTATTCGAAATTCTGAGATTTGAAGGCCAAATCACATATCGTGATACTAAATGAAATAGTATCGAAATATTGGTAAAAATGAATATATTTACGTAATGTCAAACGACATGATTAACGTGAAAAAGTCACTATTTTACCATATATGAGGATTTTAACTTCAAATCATAGAGCGAGGTTTCGTATTATTTAGATCCAAGAAAAGACATTTGACAATGTTTTATCCAATACAAACGATAAAAATCAATGTGTTTTCAATAGAATTAACTAAAATGTTCCTGATTTTCCGTTTATTTTACCGATGAAAGACCTACACGAAAACATCTCTATTCCGGCTGAAACGTCGATATATGCAATTAAAATATAACTTCTCCCCTTTTAAATATCCTACTCAGTATTTTAACGAGAAACAAATGGTTGATTGAAAATGAAGTATTTAAGATTAATTTCTAATCAATTATGTGTTTGCATCATTTTTATCGTATATGTAATGAATTAATAACAATAAACTGAAAATTCACAAAAACGTGGAAAAACGGGAAAATGTTGCCTAATTCGATGATATTTTGTTTAAATCACATAAAGGAAAAGGGGATGATAAACGTCAAAATATTGCTAAAATCGATGTTTTTTCGTACGAAACAAAATGCAAGAAAACTTGCTTAAAATGCAATATTATGCGAAATTCTGAGATTTGAAGGCCAAATCACATATCGTGATACTACATGAAATAGTATCGAAATAACGGCAAAAATTCAAAATTTAATTCTAAAGAAAACACATTGATTTTTATCATTTGAATTTGAAACAACGTTTTCATATGCCTTTTTAATGATCAAAATAATACGCAACCTCGCTCTATGATTTGATGTAAAAATCGTCTAATTTTGAATTTTTAGTTACTTTTTCACGTTTTTCATGTAGAGTAATTTTAGGTAAATATGTTCGATTTTACTAATATTTTGATACTACTTCATGTTGTCTCGCAAAAGGTAATTTAGCCTACAAATCTCAGAATTTCGAATAATATTGCGTTTTAAGCAATATTTATTGCGTTTTCATGCATTGTGCTTTGTACATAATATCATCGAATTTAGCAATATTTTGAGGTTTTTCATCCTTGTTTTCTTTAAGATTTAAACCAAATATCAACGATTTAGGCAATATTTTGCCATTTTTCCGCGTTTTCAAGCCTTTTCGGTTTATTGCCATTAATTCAATAAATTTACGATAAATATGATGCAAACACGTAATTAATTGCAAATTAAAATTAAATACTTGATTTTAAATCAACTATTTGTATCTCGTTAAAATAGTGAGTAAGATATTGATTAGGGGAGATTTTCTGTTTTTATTGCATATTTCGAAGTTTCAGCCGGAGTTAAGCAGTTTTATAAGTACCTCTTCTTACGATGATATAAACAGAAATTCAGGAACACTTTAGGTAATTCTATAGAAAACACATTGGTTTTTATCATTTGAATTGGAAACAACGTTTTCATATGCCTTTTTATTGATCAAAATAATACGCAACCTCGCTCTATGATTCTATGTAAAAGTCCTCGAATATGGTATTATAGTGACTTTTTTCACGTTTTTCATGCTGAGTGATATCAGGTTAAAATGTTTGAATTTACTCATTTTTTGATACTGCTTCATGTTGTCCAAATATATGTGATTTGGCCTACAAATCTCAGAATTTCACATAATATGGCGTTTTTAAGCAAGATTTCTTGCATTGTGCTTTGTACTTAAAATCATCGAATTTAGCAATATTTTGGGGGTTTTCATCCTTGTTTCCTGTATGAGATTTAAACCAAATATCAACGATTTATGCAATATTTTACCGTTTTTCCACGTTTTCCAGCCTTTTCGGTTTAAAGCCATTAATTCATGATATTTACGATAAATATGGTGCACACACGTAATGAATTGCAAATTACCCTTAAATACATGATTCTCAATCAACTATTTGTACCTTGACAATTTCTTGAGCTTCTACATCACTCTCTTAAGCCTCTACATCATTCTCTTGAGCCCACGCATCACTCTCTTGAGCCTCTGCATCACTAACTTAAGCCTCTTCATCTCTCTCTTCAGCCTCTGCATCACTCTCTTGATCCTCTGCATCACTCTCTTGAGCCTCTGCATCATTCTCTTGAGCCTCTGCATCCCTCTCTTGAGCCTCTACATCATTCTCTTGAGCCTCTGCATCCCTCTCTTGAGCCTTTGCATCACTCTCTTAAGCGTATGCATCCCTCTCTTGAGCCTTTGCATCGTTCTCAAGTGTCTCTGCATCTTTCTCTTGTGCCTCTGCATCCCTCACTTGAGACTCTGCATCCCTCTCTTGAGCCTCTGCATCCCTCTCTTGAGTCTCTGCATCCCTCTCTTGAACCTCTGCATCCCTCTCTTAAGCCTCTGCATCACTCATGAAAAGTCATAATTTCAAACTGCGAATACGTGCAAAGAGCCAGAATTTGGCTACAAAATATGGTTCAAGCGTCGAATTTGGGATGTTTGTGATATTTTTTTAAACTGCAGGGAGGGTTTGCGCAAAATGTGACCCATCGCTGATCCCAGTAATTGGCATATATTCGGTATAAAAAGTCGTAATTTCAAACTGCGAATAAGTGCAGAGAGCCAGAATTTGGTTCCAAAATATGGATCAGGAGTCGAATTTGGGATGTTTGAGATATTTTCAAAATTGCAGGGTGAATTTGGCCAAACTGTGACCCATCGCCGCTCTCAGTAATTAGTATATTTTCGGAATAAAATTCGTAATTTCAAACTGCGAAAACGTGCCGAGAGGCAGAATTTGGCTCCAGAATATGGCTCAAGCGTCGAATTTGGGACTTTTGGGATATTTTGAAAACTGCAGAGAGGGCTTGGGCAAAATGTGATCCATCGCCGCTTTCAGTAACTGGCATATTTTCGGTAAAAAAAGTCGTAATTTCATACTGCGAATACGGGCAGAGAGCCAGAAATTGGCTCCAAAATATGGTTCAAGGGTCGACTTTGGGATGTTTGGGATATTTTGAAAATTGCAGAGAGTGTTTGGGCAAAATGTGATCCATCGCCGCTCTCAGTAATTGGCATTTTTTCTGTATAAAAAGTCGCAATATCAAACTGCGATTACGTGCAGAGAGCCAAAATTTGGCTCCAAAATATGGTTCAAGCGTCGAATTTGGGATGTTTGTGATATTTTTAAAACTGCAGGGAGGGTTTGGGCAAAATGTGACCCATCGCTGATCCCTGTAATTGGTTTATATTCGGTATAAAAAGTCGTAATTTCAAACTGCGAATACGTGCAGAGAGCCAAATTCTCTCTCTCTGCACGTATTCGCAGTTTGAAATTACGACTTTTTATACTGAAAATATGCCAAATACTGATAGCGGCGATGAGTCACATTTTGCCCAAACTCCCCTGCAGTTTTCAAAATATCCCAAACATCCCAAATACGACCTCTGAGGCATATTTTGGAGACAATTTCTGGCTCTCTGCACGTATTCGCAGTTTGAAATTACGACTTTTTATACCGAATATATATGCCAATTACTGGGATCAGCGATGGGTCACATTTTGCCCAAACCCTCCCTGCAGTTTTAAAAATATCACAAACATCCCAAATTCGACGCTTGAACCATATTTTGGAACAAAATTTTGGCTCTCTGCACGTATTCGCAGTTTCATATTACGACTTTTTATACAGAAAAAATGCCAATTACTGAGAGCGGCGATGGATCACATTTTGCCCAAACCCTCTCTGCAGTTTTCAAAATATCCCAAACATCCCAAATTCGACCCTTGAACCATATTTTGGAGCCAAATTCTGGCTCTCTTCACTTATTCGCAGTTTGAAATTACGACTTTTTATACCGAAAATATACCAATTACTGAAAGCGGCGATGGATCACATTTTGTCCAAACCCCTCTGCAGTTTTCGAAATATCCCAAACATCCCAAATACGACCCTTGAGGAATATTTTGGAGCCAATTTCTGGCTCTCTGCACGTATTCGCAGTATGAAATTAAGACTTTTTATACCGAAAATATGCCAGTTACTGAAAGCAGCGATGGAACACATTTTGCCCGAGCCCTCTCTACAGTTTTCAAAATATCCCAAACGTCCCAAATTCGACGCTTGAGCTGTATTTTTGAGCCAAATTCTGGCTCTCAGCACGTTTTCGCAGTTTGAAATTACGAATTTTATACCGAAAATATGCCAATTACTGAGAGCAGCAATGGGTCACAGTTTGCCCAAATTCACCCTGCAGTTTTGAAAATATCTCAAACATCCCAAATTCGACTCTTGAGCCATATTTTGGAACCAAACTCTGGCTCTCTGCACGTATTCGCAGTTTGAAATTACGACTTTTTATACAGAAAAAATGCCAATTACTGAAAGCGGCGATGGATCACATTTTGCGCAAAACCTCCCTGAAGTTTTCAAAATATCCCAAACATCCCAAATTCGACGCTTGGGCCATATTAAGGAGCCAAATTCTCGCTCTCTGCATGTATTCGCAGTTTGGAATTACGAAATTTATAACGAAAATATGCCAATTACTGAGAGCGGCGATGGGTCACAGTTTGCCCAAACGCACCCTGCAGTTTTGAAAATATCCTAAACATCCCAAGTTCGACGCTTGAGCCATGTTTTGGCGCCAAATTCTGGCTCTCTGCATGTATTCGCAGTTTGAAATTACGACTTTTTATATCGAAAATATGCCAATTACTGAACGCGCCGATGAGTCACATTTTGCCCAAACCCTCCCTGCAGTTTTCAAAATATCCCAAACATCCCAAATTCGACTATTGAGAAATATTTTGGAGCCAAATTCTGGCTCTCTGCACGTATTCGCAGTTTGAAATTACGACTTTTATACCGAATATATGCCAATTACTGGGATCAGCGATGGGTCACATTTTGCCCAAACCCTCCCTGCAGTTTTCAAAATATCCCAAACATCCCAAATTTTACGCTTGAGCAATATTTTGGAGCCAAATTCTAGCTTTCTGCACGTATTCGCAGTTTGAAATTACGACTTTTTATACAGAAAAAATGTCAATTACTGAAAGCGGCGATGGATCACATTTTGCCCAAATCCTCCCTGCAGTTTTCAAAATATCACAAACATCTCAAATTCGACGCTTGGGCCATATTAAGGAGCCAAATTCTGGCTCTCTGCATGTATTCGCAGTTTGAAATTTCGAATTTTATACTGAAAAAATGCCAATTACTGAGAGCGGCGATGGGTCACAGTTTGCCCAAACCCACCCTGCAGTTTTGAAAATATCCTAAACATCCCAAGTTCGACGCTTCAGCCATGTTTTGGCGCCAAATTCTGGCTCTCTGCACGTATTCGCAGTTTGAAATTACGACTTTTTATATCGAAAATATGCCAATTACTGAACGCGCCGATGAGTCACATTTTGTCCAAACCCTCCCTGCAGTTTTCAAAATATCCCAAACATCCCAAATTCGACTATTGAACAATATTTTGGAGCCACATTCTGGCTCTCAGCACGTATTCGCAGTTTGAAATTACGACTTTTTATACAGAAAAAATGCCTATTACTGAGAGCGGCGATGGGTCACAGTTTGCCCAAATTCACCCTGCAGTTTTGAAAATATCTCAAACATCCCAAATTCGACTCTTGAGCTATATTTTGGAACCAAACTCTGGCTCTCTGCATGTATTCGCAGTTTGAAATTACGGCTCTCAGTATTTGACATATTGTCGGTATAAAAAGTCGTAATTTCAAACTGCGAATACGTGCAAAGAGCCAGAATTTGGCTACAAAATATGGTTCAAGCGTCGAATTTTGGATGTTTGTGATATTTTGAAAACTTCAGGGAGGATTTGGGCAAAATGTGATCCATCTCCGCTTTCAGTAATTGGCATTTTTTCTGTATAAAAAGTCGTAATTTCAAACTGCGAATACGTGCAGAGAGCCAGAATTTGGCTCCAAAATATGGTTCACGAGTCGAATTTGGGATGTTTCTGATATTTTTTAAACTGCAGGGAGGGTTTGGGCAAAATGTGACCCATCGCTGATATAAGTAATTGGCATATATTCGGTATAAAATTCGTAATTTCAAACTGCGAATACGTGCAGAGAGCCAGAGTTTGGTTCCAAAATATGGCTCAAGAGTTGAATTTCGGATGTTTGAGATATTTTCAAAACTGCAGGGTGAATTTGGGCAAACTGTGACCCATCGCCGCTCTCAGTAATTGGCATATTTTCGTTATAAATTTCGTAATTTCAAACTGCGAAAACGTGCCGAGAGCCAGAATTTGGCTCCAAAATATGGCTCAAGCGTCGAATTTGGGGCGTTTGGGATATTTTAAAAATTGCAGGGAGGTCTTGGGCAAAATGTGATCCATCGCTGCTTTCAGTAACTGGCATATATTCGGTATAAAAAGTCGTAATTTCATACTGCAAATACGTGCAGAGAGCCAGAATTTGGCTTCAAAATATGGTTCAAGTGTCGAATTTGGGATGTTTGGGATATTTTGAAAACTGCAGGGAGGACTTGGGCAAAATGTGACTTATCGGCGCGCTCAGTAATTGGCATATTTTCGGTATAAAAATTCGTAATTTCAAAAAGCGAATACGTGCAGAGAGCCAGAACTTGGCTCCAAAATATGGCTCATGCGTCGAATTTGGGATGTTTGGGATAATTTCAAAACTGCAGGGTGGGTTTGGGCAAACAGTGACCCATCGCCGCAATCAGTAATTGGCATATTTTCGGTATAAAATTTGTAATTTCAAACTGCGAATACATACAGAGAGCCAGAATTTGGCTCCTTAATATGGCCCAAGCGTCAAATTTGGGATGTTTGGGATACTTTGAAAACTGCAGGGAGGATTTGGGCAAAATGTGATCCATCGCCGCTTTCAGTAATTGGCATTTTTTCTGTATAAAAAGTCGTAATTTCAAACTGCGAATACGTGCAGAAAGCCAGAATTTGGCTCGAAAATATGGTTCAAGAGCAGAATTTGGGATGTTTGTGATATTTTTAAAACTGCAGGGAGGGTTTTGGCAAAATGTGACACATCACTGATCCCAGTAATTGGCATATATTCGGTACAAAAAGGTCGTAATTTCAAACTGCGAATACGTGCAGACAGCGAAAATTTGGCTCCAAAATATTGCTCAAGCGTAAAATTTGGGATGTTTGTGATATTTTGAAAACTGCCGGGAGGGTTTGGACAAAACGTGACCCATCGCTGATCCCAGTAATTGGCATATTTTCGGTATAAAAAGTCGTAATTTAAAACTGCGAATACGTTCAGAGAGCCAGAATTTGGCTCCAAAATATTGCTCAATAGTCGAATTTGGGATGTTTGGGATATTTTGAAAACTGCAGGGAGGGTTTGGGCAAAATGTGACTCATCGGCGCGTTCAGTAATTGCCATATTTTCGGTATAAAATTCGTAATTTCAAACTGCGAATACGTGCAGAGAGCCAGAGTTTGGTTCCAAAATATGGCCCAAGCGTCGAATTTGGGATGTTTGGGATATTTTGAAAACTTCAGGGAGGTTTTGCGCAAAATTTGATCCATCGCCGCTTTCAGTAATTGGCATTTTTTCTGTATAAAATTCGTAATTTCAAACTGCGAAAACGTGTTGAGAGCCAGAATTTGGCTCCAAAATATGTCTCAAGCGTCGAATTTGGGACGTTTGGGATATTTTCAAAACTGCAGAGAGAGCTCGGGGAAAATGTGATCCATCGCCGCTTTCAGTAACTGGCATATTTTCGGTATAAAAATTCTTAATTTCATACAGCGAATACGTGCAGAGAGCCAGAAATTGGCTCTAAAATATTCCTCAAGGGTCGTATTTGGGATGTTTGGGATATTTCGAAAACTGCAGAGGGGTTTGGACAAAATGTGACCCATCGCCCCTTTCAGTAATTGGTATATTTTCGGTATAAAAAGTCGTAATTTCAAACTGCGAATACATGCAGAGAACCAGAATTTGGCTCCAAAGTATGGTTCAAGGGTCGAATTTGGGATGTTTGGGATATTTTGAAAACTGCAGAGAGGGTTTGGGCAAAATGTGATCCATCGCCGCTCTCAGTAATTGGCATTTTTTTCTGTATAAAAATTCGTAATATCAAACTGCGAATACGTGCAGAGAACCAGAATTTGGCTCCAAAACATGGTTCAAGCGTCGAATTTGGGATGTTTGTGATATTTTCAAAACTGCAGGGAGGGTTTGGGCAAAATGTGACCAATCGCTGATCCCAGTAATTGGCATATATTCGGTATAAAAAGTCGTAATTTCAAACTGCGAATTCGTGCAAAGAGCCAGAATATGGCTACAAAATATGGTTCAAGCGTCGAATTTGGGATTTTTGTAATATTTTTAAAACTGCAGGGAGGGTTTGGGCAAAATGTGACCCATCGCTGATCCCAGGAATTGGCATATATTCGGTATAAAATGTCGTAATTTCAAACTGTGAATACGTGCATACAGCCAGAGTTTGGTTCCAAAATATGGCTCAAGATTCGAATTTGGGATGTTTGAGATATTTTCAAAACTGCAGGGTGAATTTTGGAAAACTGTGACCCATCGCCGCTCTCAGTAATTGGCATATTTTCGGTATAAAATTCGTAATTTCAAACTGCGAAAACGTGCTGAGAGCCAGAATTTGGCTCCAAAATATGGCTCAAGCGTCGAATTTGGGACGTTTGGGATATTTTGAAAACTGCAGAGAGGGCTCGGGCAAAATGTGATCCATCGCCGCTTTAGTAACTGGCATATTTTCGGTATAAAAAGTCGTAATTTCATACTGCGAATACGTGCAGAGAGCCAGAAATTGGCTCCAAAATATTCATCAAAGGTCGTATTTGGGATGTTTGGGATATTTCGAAAACTGCAGAGGGGTTTGGACAAAATGTGACCCATTGACGCTTTCAGTAATTGGTATATATTCGGTATAAAAAGTCGTAATTTCAAACTGCGAATACGTGAAAAGAGCCAGAATTTGGCTCCAAAATATTGCTCAATAGTCGAATTTGGGATGTTTGGGATATTTTGAAAACTGCAGGGAGGGTTTGTGCATAATGTGACTCATCGGCGCATTCAGTAATTGGCATATTTTCGATGTAAAAAATCGTAATTTCAAACTGCGAATACGTGCAGAGAGCCAGAATTTGGCCCCAAAATATGGCTCAAGCGTCGAACTTGGGATGTTTGGGATATTTTCAAAACTGCAGGGTGGGTTTGGGCAAACTGTGACCCATCGCCGCTCTCAGTAATTGTCATATTTTCGGTATAAAATTCGTAACTTCAAACTGCGAATACATGCAGAGAGCCAGAATTTGGGTCCTTAATATGGCCCAAGCGTCGAATTTGGGATGTTTGGGATATTTTGAAAACTTCAGGGAGGTTTTGCGCAAAATGTGATCCATCGCCGCTCTCAGTAATTGGAATTTTTCTGCATAAAAAGTCGTAATTTCAAAATGCGAATACGTGCAGAGAGCCAGAATTTGGCTCCAAAATATGGTTCAAGAGTCGAATTGGGGATGTTTCTGATATTTTTAAAACTGCAGGGAGGGTTTGGGCAAAATGTGACCCATCGCTGATCCCAGTAATTGGCATATATTCGGTATAAAAAGTCGTGCAGAGATTTCTCCAAAATATTGCTGCGAATAATATTTTGAAAACTGCAGTGGGCAAAATATGACATCAGCGCGTTCAGTAATTGGCATATTTTCGGTATTAAAAGTTGTAATTTCAAAATGCGAATACTGCAGAGAGAATTTAGCTCCAAAATATGGTTCAAGATCGAATTTGGGATGTTTGGGATATTTTCAAAACTGCAGGGTGGGTTTGGGCAAACTGTGACCCATCGCCGCTCTCAGTAATTGGCTTATTTTCGGTATAAAATTCGTAATTTCAAACTGCGAATATAAATATACGATAAAAATGATGCAAACACATAATTGATTAGAAATTAACCTTAAATACTTCATTTTCAATCAACCATTTGTTTCTCGTTAAAATACTGAGTAAGATATTGAAAAGGGGAGAAGTTCGGTTTTTATTGCATATATCGACGTTTCAGCCGGATTAGAGCGGTTTTACGTGTACATCTTCCCTCGTTAATATAAACGGAAAATCAAAATCATTTTAGTTAATTCTAATGAAAAAACATTGTTTTTTATCATTTGTATTGGAAACAACATTGTCATATGTCTTTTATTTGATCTTAATAATACGAAACCTCGCTCTATGATTTGAAGTTAAAATCCTCATATATGGTAAAATAGTGACTTTTTCACGTTAATCATGGAGTTTGATATTACGTAAATATATTCATTTTTACCAATATTTCGATACTATTTCATGTAGTATCACGATATGTGATTTGGCCTTCAAATCTCAGAATTTCGCATAATATTGCATTTTAAGCAAGTTTCTTGTATTTTGTTTCGTACGAAAAATCATCGAATTTAGCAATACTTTGACGTTTATCATCTCTTTTTCCTTTATGTGATTTAAACTAAATATCATCGAATTAGGCAATATTTTGCCGTTTTTCCACGTTTTTGTGAATTTTCAGTCTATGGGTTTTAATTCATTATATATACGATAAAAATGATGCAAACACATAATTGATTAGATAATAACCTTAAATACTTCATTTTCAATCATCTATTTGTTTCTCCTCCACCAGCAGAACATTCACCAAGGAGGAGATTTGAGAAGGGACAGAGGAAAGTGAGCCTCAAGGCAATGTACACTAACATAGACGGTATTACAATATATTTTCAAAATATCTCAAACATCCCAAATTCGACTCTTGAGCCATATTTTGGAACCAAACTCTGGCTCTCTGCAAGTATTCGCAGTTTGAAATTACGAATTTTTTACCGAATATATGCCAATTCCTGGGATCAGCGATGGGTCACATTTTGCCCAAACCCTCCCTGCAGCTTTAAAAATATCACAGACATCCCAAATTCGACGCTTGAACCATATTTTGTAGCCAAATTCTGGCTCTTTGCCCGTATTCGCAGTTTGAAATTACGACTTTTTATACCAAAATATGCCAATTACTTAACGCCCCGCTGAGTCACATTTTGCCCAAACCCTCCCTGCAGTTTTCAAAATATCCCAAACATCCCAAATTTGACGCTTGAGCAATAATTTGGAGCCACGTTCTGGCTCTCTTCACGTATTCGCTTTTTGAAATTGCGAATTTTTATACCGAAAATATGCCAATTACTGAGCGCGCCGATAAGTCACATTTTGCCCAAACCCTCCCTGCAGTTTTCAAAATATCCCAAACATCCCAAATTTGACGCATGAGCAATATTTTGGACCCAAATTCTAGCTCTCTGCACGTATTCGCAGTTTGAAATTACGAGTTTTTATACCGAATATATGCCAATTACTGGGATCAGCGATGTGTCACATTTTGCAAAAACCCTCCCTGCAGTTTTAAAAATATCAAAACATCCCAAATTCGACTCTTGAACCATATTTTCGTAAGTCGTAATTTCAAACTGCGAATACATGCAGAGAGCCAGAATTTGGCGCCAAAATATGGCTCAAGCGTCGAACTTGGGATGTTTGGGATATTTTCAAAACTGCATGGTGGGTTTGGGCAAACTGTGACCCATCGCCGATCTCAGTAATTGGCATATTTTTGGTATAAAATTCGTAATTTCAAACTGCGAATACATGAAGAGAGCCAGAATTTGGCTCCTTAATATTGCTCAAGCGTCGAATTTGGGATGTTTGGGATATTTTGAAAACTTCAGGGAGGTTTTGGGCAAAATGTGATCCATCTCCGCTTTCAGTAATTGGCATTTTTTCTGTATAAAAAGTCGTAATTTCAAACTGCGTATACGTGCAGAGAGCCAGAATTTGGCTCCAAAATATGGTTCAAGAGTCGAATTGGGGATGTTTCTGATATTTTTTAAACTGCAGGGAGGGTTTGGGCAAAATGTGACCCATCGCTGATCCCAGTAATTGGCATATATTCGGTATAAAATTCGTAATTTCAAACTGCGAATACGTGCAGAGAGCCAGAGTTTGGTTCCAAAATATGGCTCAAGAGTCGAATTTCGGATGTTTGAGATATTTTCAAAACTGCAGGGTGAATTTGGGCAAACTGTGACCCATCGCCGCTCTCAGTAATTGGTATATTTTCGTTATAAATTTCGTAATTTCAATCTGCGAAAACGTGCCGAGAGCCAGAATTTGGCTCCAAAATATGGCTCAAGCGTCGAATTTGGGGCGTTTGGGATATTTTAAAAATTGCAGGGAGGTCTTGGGCAAAATGTGATCCATCGCTGCTTTCAGTAACTGGCATATTTTCGGTATAAAAAGTCGTAATTTCATACTGCGAATACGTGCAGAAAGCCAGAATTTGACTCCAAGTTATGCTTCAAGGGTCGTATTTGGGATGTTTGGGATATTTTTGAAACTGCAGGGGGGGTTTGGACAAAATGTGATCCATCGCTGCTTTCAGTATTTGGCATATTTTCGGTATAAAAAGTAGTAATTTCAAACTGCGAATACGTGCAGAGAGCCAGAATTTGGCTTCAAAATATGGTTCAAGTGTCGAATTTGGGATGTTTGGGATATTTTGAAAACTGCAGGGAGGACTTGGGCAAAATGTGACTTATCGGCGCGCTCAGTAATTGGCATATTTTCGGTATAAAAATTCGTAATTTCAAAAAGCGAATACGTGCAGAGAGCCAGAACGTGGCTCCAAAATATTGCTCAAGCGTCAAATTTGGGATGTTTGGGATATTTTGAAAACTGCAGGGAGGGTTTGGGCAAAATGTGACTCATCAGGGCGTTAAGTAATTGGCATATTTTGGTACTAAAAGTCGTAATTTCAAACTGCGAATAAGTGCAAAGAGCCAGAATTTGGCTACAAAATATGGTTCAAGCGTCGAATTTGGGATGTTTGTGATATTTTTAAAACTGCAGGGAGGGTTTGGGCAAAATGTGACCCATCGCTGATCCCAGGAATTGGCATATATTCGGTAAAAAAAAGTCGTAATTTCAAACTGCGAATACGTGAAGAGAGACAGAATTTGGCGCCAAAATATGGCTCAAGATTCGAATTTGGGACGTTTGGGATTTTTGGAAAACTGCAGGGAGGGCTTGGGCAAAATGTGATCCATCGCTGCTTTCAGTAACCGGCATATTTTCGGTATAAAAAGTCGTAATTTCAAACAGCGAATACGTGTCGAGAGCCAATATTTGGCTTCAAAATATGGTTCAAGTGTCGAATTTGGGATGTTTGGGATATTTTGAGAACTGCAACGGAGGACTTGGGCAAAATGTGACTTATCGGCGCGCTCAGTAATTGGCATATTTTCGGTATAAAAATTCGTAATTTCAAAAAGCGAATACGTGCAGAGAGCCAGAACTTGGCTCCAAAATATGGCTCAAGCGTCAAATTTGGGATGTTTGGGATAATTTCAAAACAGCAGGGTGGGTTTCTGCAAACAGTGACCCATCGCCGCAATCAATAATTGGCATATTTTCGGTATAAAATTTGTAATTTCAAACTGCGAATACATACAGAGAGCCAGAATTTGGCTCCTTAATATGGCCCAAGCGTCGAATTTGGGATGTTTGGGATATTTTGAAAACTGCAGGGAGGATTTGGGCAAAATGTGATCCATCGCCGCTTTCAGTAATTGGCATTTTTTCTGTATAAAAAGTCGTAATTTCAAACTGCGAATACGTGCAGAAAGCCAGAATTTGGCTCGAAAATATGGTTCAAGAGCAGAATTTGGGATGTTTGTGATATTTTTAAAACTGCAGGGAGGGTTTTGCAAAATGTGACACATCACTGATCCCAGTAATTGGCATATTTTCGGTACAAAAAGGTCGTAATTTCAAACTGCAAATACGTGCAGAGAGCGAGAATTTGGCTCCAAAATATTGCTCAAGCGTAAAATTTGGGATGTTTCTGATATTTTGAAAACTGCCGGGAGGGTTTGGGCAAAACGTGACCCATCGCTGATCCCAGTAATTGGCATATATTCGGTATAAAAAGTCGTAATTTCAAACTGCGAATACGTGCAGAGAGCCAGAATTTGGCTCCAAAATATTGCTCAATAGTCGAATTTGGGATGTTTGGGATATTTTGAAAACTGCAGGGAGGGTTTGGGCAAAATGTGACTCATCGGCGCGTTCAGTAATTGGCATATTTTCGATATAAAAAGTCGTAATTTCAAACTGCGAATACGTGCAGAGAGCCAGAATTTGGCGCCAAAACATGGCTCAAGCGTCGAACATGGGATGTTTAGGATATTTTCAAAACTGCAGGGTGGGTTTGGGCAAACTGTGACCCATCGCCGCTCTCAGTAATTGGCATATTTTCGGTATAAAATTCGTAATTTCAAACTGCGAATACATGCAGAGAGCCAGAATTTGGCTCCTTAATATGGCCCAAGCGTCGAATTTGGGATGTTTGGGATATTTTGAAAACTTTAGGGAGGTTTTGCGCAAAATTTGATCCATCGCCGCTTTCAGTAATTGGCATTTTTTCTGTATAAAAAGTCGTAATTTCAAACTGCGAATACGTGCAGAGAGCCAGAGTTTGGTTCCAAAATATGGCTCAAAAGTCGAATTTGGGATGTTTGAGATATTTTCAAAACTGCAGGGTGAATTTGGGCAAACTGTGACCCATTGCTGCTCTCAGTAATTGGCATATTTTCGGTATAAAATTCGTAACTTCAAACTGCGAAAACGTGCCGAGAGCCAGAATTTGGCTCCAAAATATGGCTCAAGCGTCGAATTTGGGACGTTTGGGATATTTTGAAAACTGCAGAGAGAGCTCGGGCAAAATGTGATCCATCGCCACTTTCAGTAACTGGCATATTTTCGGTATAAAAATTCTTAATTTCAAACAGCGAATACGTGCAGAGAGCCAGAAATTGGCTCCAAAATATTCCTCAAGGGTCGTATTTGGGATGTTTGGGATATTTCGAAAACTGCAGAGGGGTTTGGACAAAATGTGACCCATCGCATCTTTCAGTAATTGGTATATTTTCGGTATAAAAAGTCGTAATTTCAAACTGCGAATAAGTGCAGAGAGCCAGAATTTGGCTCCAAAATATGGTTCAAGGGTCGAATTTGGGATGTTTGGGATATTTTGAAAACTGCAGAGAGGGTTTGGGCAAAATGTGATCCATCGCCGCTCTCAGTAATTGGCATTTTTTCTGTATAAAAATTCGTAATATCAAACTGCGAATACGTGCAGAGAGCCAGAATTTGGCTCCAAAATATGGTTCAAGCGTCGAATTTGGGATGTTTGTGATATTTTTAAAACTGCAGGGAGGGTTTGGGCAAAATGTGACCCATCGCTGATCCCAGTAATTGGCATATATTCGGTATAAAAAGTCGTAATTTCAAACTGCGAATACGTGCAGAGAGCCAGAGTTTGGTTCCAAAATATGGCTCAAGATTCGAATTTGGGATGTTTGAGATATTTTCAAAACTGCAGGGTGAATTTTGGCAAACTTTGACCCATCGCCGCTCTCAGTAATTGGCATATTTTCGGTATAAAATTCTTAATTTCAAACTGCGAAAACGTGCTGAGAGCCAGAATTTGGCTCCAAAATATGGCTCAAGCGTCGAATTTGGGACGTTTGGGATATTTTGAAAACTGCAGAGAGGGCTCGGGCAAAATGTCATCCATCGCCGCTTTATGTAACTGGCATATTTTCGGTATAAAAAGTCGTAATTTCATACTGCGAATACGTGCAGAGAGCCAGAAATTGGCTTCAAAATATTCCTCAAGGGTCGTATTTGGGATGTTTGGGATATTTCAAAAACTGCAGAGGGGTTTGGACAAAATGTGACCCATTGACGCTTTCAGTAATTGGTATATTTTCGGTATAAAAAGTCGTAATTTCAAACTGCGAATACGTGCAGAGAGCCAGAATTTGGCTCCAAAATATGGCTCAAGCGTCGAATTTGGGATGTTTGGGATATTTTGAAAACTGCAGGGAGGGTTTGTGCAAAATGTGACTCATCGCGCGTTCAGTAATTGGCATATTTTCGATATAAAAAGTCGTAATTTCAAACTGCGAATACGTGCAGAGAGCCAGAATTTGGCCCCAAAATATGGCTCAAGCGTCGAACTTGGGATGTTTGGGATATTTTCAAAACTGCAGGGTGGGTTTGGGCAAACTGTGACCCATCGCCGCTCTCAGTAATTGGCATATTTTCGGTATAAAATTCGTAACTTCAAACTGCGAATACATGCAGAGAGCCAGAATTTGGCTCCAAAATATGGTTCAAGAGTCGAATTTGGGATGTTTCTGATATTTTTAAAACTGCAATGAGGGTTTGGGCAAAATGTGACCCATCGCTGATACCAGGAATTGGCATATATTAAATATAAAAAGTCGTAATTTCAAACTGCGAATAAGTGCAGAGAGCCAGAGTTTGGTTCCAAAATATGGCTCAAGAGTCGAATTTGGGATGTTTGAGATATTTTCAAAACTGCAGGGTGAATTTGGGCAAACTGTGACCCATCGCTGTTCTCAGTAATTGGCATCTTTTCGGTATAAAATTCGTAATTTCACACTGCGAAAACGTGCAGAGAGCCAGAATTTGGCTCCAAAATATGGTTCAAGCGTCGAATTTGGGATGTTTGTGATATTTTTGAAACTGCAGGGATGGTTTGGGCAAAATGTGACCCATCGCTGATCCCATTAATTGGCATATATTCGGTATAAAAAGTCGTAATTTCAAACTGCGAATACGTGCAAAGAGCCAGAATTTGACGCCAAAATATGGCTCAAGCGTCGAACTTGGGATGTTTGTGATATTTTTAAAACTGCAGGGATGGTTTGGGCAAAATGTGACCCATCGCTGATCCCAGTAATTGGCATATATTCGGTATAAAAAGTCGTAATTTCAAACTGCGAATACGTGCAGAGAGCCAGAATTTGGCTCCAAAATATTGCTCAGTAGTTGAATTTGGGATGTTTGGGATATTTTAAAAACTGCAGGGAGGGTTTGGGCAAAATGTGACTCATCGGCGCGTTCAGTAATTGGCATATTTTCGGTATAAAAAGTCGTAATTCCAAACTGTGAATACAAGCAGAGAGCCAGAATTTGGCTCCTTAATATGGCCCAAGCGTCGAATTTGGGATGTTTTGGATATTTTGAAAACTTCAGGAAGGTTTTGGGCAAAATGTGAACCATCGCCGCTTTCAGTAACTGGCATATTTTCTGTATAAAAAGTCGTAATTTCAAACTCGAATACGTGCATTTGGCTCCAAAATATGGTTCAAGAGTCGAATTTGGGATGTTTATGATATTTTTAAAACTGCAGGGAGGGTTTGGGCAAAATGTGAAGCCGCTGCATCAGTAATTCATAAAAAGTCATAATTTCAAACTGCGAATACGTGCAGAGAGCCAGAATTTGGCTCCAAAATATGGCTCAAGCGTCGAATTTGGGATGTTTGGGATATTTTGAAAACTGCAGGGAGGGTTTGGGCAAAATGTGACTCATCGCCGCTTTCAGTAATTGGCATATTTTCGGTATAAAAAGTCGTAATTTCAAACTGCGAATACGAATACGTGCAGAGAGCCAGAAATTGGCTCCAAAATATGGCTTCAAGCGTCGAATTTGGGATGTTTGGGATATTTTGAAAACTGCAGAGGAGGTTTTGGGCAAAATGTGACCCATCGCCGCTTTCAGTAATTGGCATATTTTCGGTATAAAAAGTCGTAATTTCAAACTGCGAATACGTGCAGAGAGCCAGAATTTGGCTCCAAAATATGGTTCAAGCGTCGAATTTGGGATGTTTGTGATATTTTTAAAACTGCAGGGAGGGTTTGGGCAAAATGTGACCCATCGCTGATCCCAGTAATTGGCATATATTCGGTATAAAAAGTCGTAATTTCAAACTGCGAATACGTGCAGAGAGCCAGAATTTGGCTACAAAATATGGCTCAAGCGTCGAATTTGGGATGTTTGGGATATTTTGAAAACTGCAGAGAGGGCTTTGGGCAAAATGTGACTATCGCCGCTTTCAGTAACTGGCATATTTTCGGTATAAAAAGTCGTAATTTCATACTGCGAATACGTGCAGAGAGCCAGAATTTGGCTCCAAAATATGGTTCAAGCGTCGAATTTGGGATGTTTGGGATATTTCGAAAACTGCAGAGGGGTTTGGGCAAAATGTGACCCATCTCCGCTTTCAGTATTTGGTATATTTTCGGTATAAAAAATTCGTAATTTCAAACTGCGAATACGTGCAGAGAGAGAGAATTTGGCTCCAAAATATGGCTCAAGGGTCGAATTTGGGATGTTTGGGATATTTTGAAAACTGCAGGGAGGGTTTGGGCAAAATGTGATCCATCGCCGCTTTCAGTAATTGGCATTTTTTCTTTATAAATAGTCGGAATTCCAAACTGCGAATACGTGCAGAGAGCCAGAATTTGGCTCCAAAATATGGCTCAAGAGTCGAATTTGGAATGTTTGGGATATTTTCAAAACTGCAGGGTGGGTTTGGGCAAACTGTGACCCATCGCCGCTCTCAGTAATTGGCATATTTTCGGTATAAAAAGTCGTAATTTCATACTGCGAATACGTGCAAAGAGGCAGAAATTGGCTCCAAAATATGGCTCAAGGGTCGTATTTGGGATGTTTGGATATTTTGAAAACTGCAGGGGGGTTTGGGCAAAATGTGACTCATCGGCGCGTTCAGTAATTGGCATATTTTCGGTATAAAAAGTCGTAATTTCAAACTGCGAATACGTGCAGAGAGCCAGAATTTGGCTCCAAAATATGGCTCAAGCGTCGAATTTGGGATGTTTGGGATATTTTCAAAACTGCAGGGTGGGTTTGGGCAAACTGTGACCCATCGCTGCTCTCAGTAATGGGCATATTTTCGGTATAAAATTCGTAATTTCAAACTGCGAATACATGCAGAGAGCCAGAATTTGGCTCCTTAATATGGCCCAAGCGTCGAATTTGGGATGTTTGGGATATTTTGAAAACTGCAGAGAGGGTTTGGGCAAAATGTGATCCATCGCCGCTTTCAGTAATTGGCATTTTTTCTGTTTAAAAAGTCGTAATATTAAACTGCGAATACGTACAGAGAGCCAGAATTTGGCTCCAAAATATGGTTCAAGCGTCGAATTTGGGATGTTTGTGATATTTTTAAAACTGCAGGGAGGGTTTGGGCAAAATGTGACCCATCGCTGATCCCAGTAATTGGCATATATTCGGTATAAAAAGTCGTAATTTCAAACTGCGAATACGTGCAGAGAGCGAGAATTTTGCTCCAAAATATTGCTCAAGCGTCAAATTTGGGATGTTTGGGATATTTTGAAAACTGCAGGGTGGGTTTGGGCAAAATGTGACTCATCGGCGCTTTCAGTTATTTGGTATATTTTCGGTATAAAAAGTCGTAATTTCAAACTGCGAATACGTGCAGAGAGCCAGAATTTGGCTCCAAAATATGGCTCAAGGGTCGAATTTGGGATGTTTGGGATATTTTGAAAACTGCAGGGAGGGTTTGGGCAAAATGTGACTCATCGCCGCTTTCAGTAATTGGCATTTTTTCTGTATAAAAAGTCGTAATTTCAAACTGCGAATACGTGCAGAGAGCCAGAATTTGGCTCCAAAATATGGCTCAAGATTCGAATTTGGGATGTTTGAGATATTTTCAAAACTGCAGGGTGAATTTGAGCAAACTGTGACCCATCGCCGCTCTCAGTAATTGGCATATTTTCGGTATAAAATTCGTAATTTCAAACTGCGAATACGTGCAGAGAGCCAGAATTTGGCTCCAAAATATGGCTCAAGGGTCGTATTTGGGATGTTTGGATGTTTTGAAAACTGCAGGGGGGTTTGGGCAAAATGTGACTCATCGGCGCGTTCAGTAATTGGCATATTTTCGGTATAAAAAGTCGTAATTTCAAACTGCGAATACGTGCAGAGAGCCAGAATTTGGCACCAAAATATGGCTCAAGCGTCGAATTTGGGATGTTTGGGATATTTTCAAAACTGCAGGGTGGGTTTGGGCAAACTGTGACCCATCGCCGCTCTCAGTAATTGGCATATTTTCGGTATAAAATTCGTAATTTCAAACTGCGAATACATGCAGAGAGCCAGAATTTGGCTCCAAAATATGGCCCAAGCGTCGAATTTGGGATGTTTGGGATATTTTGAAAACTGCAGAGAGGGTTTGGGCAAAATGTGATTCATCGCCGCTTTCAGTAATTGGCATTTTTTCTGTATAAAATATCGTAATTTCATACTGCGAATACGTGCAGAGAGCCAGAATTTGGCTCCAAAATATGGTTCAAGGGTCGATTTTGGGATGTTTGTGATATTTTTAAAACTGGAGGGAGGGTTTGGGCAAAATGTGACCCATCGCTGATCCCAGTAATTGGCATATATTCGGTATAAAAAGTCGTAGTTTCAAACTGCGAATACGTGCAGAGAGCCAGAATTTGGCTACAAAATATTGTTCAAGCGTCAAATTTGGGATGTTTGTGATATTTTGAAAACTGCAGGGAGGGTTTGGGCAAAATGTGACTCATCGGCGCGTTCAGTAATTGGCATATTTTGGTATAAAAAGTCGTAGTTTCAAACTGCGAATACGTGCAGAGAGCCAGAATTTGGCTACAAAATATTGTTCAATCGTCGAATTTGGAATGTTTTGGATATTTTGAAAACTGCAGGGAGGGTTAGGGCAAAATGTGACTCATCGGCGCGTTCAGTAATTGGCATATTTTCGGTATAAAATTCGTAATTTCAAACTGCGAATACGTGCAGAGAGCCAGAATTTGGCTCCAAATTATGGTTCAATAGTCGAATTTGGGATGTTTGGGATATTTTCTAAACTGCAGGGAGGGTTTGGGCAAACTGTGACATATCGCTGCTCTCAGTAATTGGCATATTTTCGGTATAAAATTCGTAATTTCAAACTGCGAATACGTGCAGAGAGCCAGAATTTGGCTCCAAAATATGGCTCAAGCGTCGAATTTGGGATGTTTGGGATATTTTGAAAACTGCAGGGAGGGTTTGGGCAAAATGTGATCCATCGCTGCTTTCAGTAATTGGCATTTTTTCTGTATAAAAAGTCGTAATTTCAAACTGCGAATACGTGCAGAGAGCCAGAATTAAATCACATAAAGGAAAAAATGAGATGATAAACGTCAAAATATTCCTAAATATGATGATTTTTCGTACGAAACAAAATGCAAGAAAACTTGCTTAAAATGCAATATTATGCGAAATTCTGAGATTTGAAGGCCAAATCACATATCGTGATACTACATGAAATAGTATCGAAATATTGGTAAAAATGAATATATTTACGTATTATCAAACTACATGAAAAACGTGAAAAATGTCACTATTTAACCATATTTGAGGATTTTAACTTCATATCATAGAGCGAGGTTTCGTATTATTTAGATCCAAGAAAAGACATATGACAAGGCTGTTTCCAATACAAATGATAAAAAACAATGTGTTTTCATTAGAATTAACTAAAATGTTCTTGATTTTCCGTTTATTTTACCGATGGAAGATGTACACGAAAACATCTCTATTCCAGCTGAAACGTCGATATATGCAATAAAAATAGAACTTCTCCCCTTTTCAATATCCTACTCAGTATTTTAACGAGAAACAAATAGTTGATTGAAAATTAAGTATTTAAGGTTATTATCTAATCAATTATGTGTTTGCATCATTTTTATCGTATATATAATGAATTAATACAAATAAACTGAAAATTCACAAAAACGTGGAAAAACGGCAAAATTTTGCCTAATTCGATGATATTTTGTTTAAATCACAAAGGAAAAAGGGATGATAAACGTCAAAATATTGCTAAATTCGATGTTTTTTCGTACGAAACAAAATGCAAGAAAACTTGCTTAAAATGCAATATTATGCGAAATTCTAAGATTTGAAGGCCAAATCACATATCGTGATACTACATGAAATAGTATCGAAATAACGGCAAAAATTCAAAATTTAATTCTAAAGAAAACACATTGATTTTTATCATTTGAATTTGAAACAACGTTTTCATATGCCTTTTTAATGATCAAAATAAAACGCAACCTCGCTCTATGATTTGATGTAAAAATCGTCAAATTTTGTATTTTTAGTTACTTTTTCACGTTTTTCATGTAGAGTAATTTTAGGTAAATATGTTCGATTTTACTAATATATTGATACTACTTCATGTTGTCTCGCAAAAGGTAATTTAGCCTACAAATCTCAGAATTTCGCATAATATTGCGTTTTAAGCAATATTTATTGCGTTTTCATGCATTGTGCTTTGTACATAATATCATCGAATTTAGCAATATTTTGAGGTTTTTCATCCTTGTTTTCTTTAAGATTTAAACCAAATATCAACGATTTAGGCAATATTTTGCCATTTTTCCGCGTTTTCAAGCCTTTTCGGTTTATTACCATTAATTCAATAAATTTACGATAAATATGATGCAAACACGTAATTAATTGCAAATTAAAATTAAATACTTGATTTTAAATCAACTATTTGTATCTCGTTAAAATAGTGAGTAAGATATTGATTAGGGGAGATTTTCTGTTTTTATTGCATATTGCGAAGTTTCAGCCGGAGTAAAGCAGTTTTATGAGTACCTCTTCTTACGATGATATAAACAGAAATTCAGGAACACTTTAGGTAATTCTATAGAAAACACATTGGTTTTTATCATTTGAATTGGAAACAACGTTTTCATATGCCTTTTATTGATCAAAATAATACGCAACCTCGCTCTATGATTCTATGTAAAAGTCCTCGAATATGGTATTATAGTGACTTTTTTCACGTTTTTCATGTTGAGTGATATCAGGTTAAAATGTTTGAATTTACTCATTTTTTTATACTGCTTCATGTTGTCCAAATATATGTGATTTGGCCTACAAATCTCAGAATTTCACATAATATGGCGTTTTTAAGCAAGTTTTCTTGCATTGTGCTTTGTACTTAAAATCATCGAATTTAGCAATATTTTGGGGTTTTTCATCCTTGTTTCCTTTATGAGATATAAACCAAATATCAACGATTTATGCAATATTTTGCAGTTTTTCCACGTTTTCCAGCCTTTTCGGTTTATAGCCATTAACTCATGATATTTACGATAAATATGATGCACACACGTAATGAATTCCAAATTACCCTTAAATACATGATTCTCAATCAACTATTTGTACCTTGACAATTTCTTGAGCTTCTACATCACTCTCTTAAGCCTCTACATCATTCTCTTGAGCCCATGCATCACTCTCTTGAGCCTCTGCATCACTAACTTAAGCCTCTTCATCTCTCTCTTCAGCCTTTGCATCACTCTCTTGATCCTCTGCATCACTCTCTTGAGCCTCTGCATCATTCTCTTGAGCCTCTGCATCCCTCTCTTGAGCCTCTACATCATTCTCTTGAGCCTCTGCATCCCTCTCTTGAGCCTTTGCATCACTCTCTTAAGCGTCTGCATCCCTCTCTTGAGCCTTTGCATCGTTCTCAAGTGTCTTTGCATCTTTCTCTTGTGCCTCTGCATCCCTCACTTGAGCCTCTGCATCCCTCTCTTGAGCCTCTGCATCCCTCTCTTGAGTCTCTGCATCCCTCTAGAACCTCTGCATCCTTCCCTTAAGCCTCTGCATCACTCATGAAAAGTCATAATTTCAAACTGCGAATACGTGCAGAGAGACAGAATTTGGATACAAAATACGGTTCAAGCGTCGAATTAGGGATGTTTGTGATATTTTTTAAAACTGCAGGGAGGGTTTGCGCAAAATGTGACCCATCGCTGATCCCAGTAATTGGCATATATTCGGTATAAAAAGTCGTAATTTCAAACTGCGAATAAGTGCAGAGAGCTACAGTTAGGTTCCAAAATATGGCTCAGGAGTCGAATTTGGGATGTTTGAGATATTTTCAAAACTGCAGGGTGAATTTGGGCAAACTGTGACCCATCGCCGCTCTCAGTAATTAGTTTATTTTCGGTATAAAATTCGTAATTTCAAACAGCGAAAACGTGCCGAGAGGCAGAATTTGGCTCCAGAATATGGCTCAAGCGTCGAATTTGGGACTTTTGGGATATTTTGAAAACTGCAGAGAGGGCTTGGGCAAAATGTGATCCATCGCCGCTTTCAGTAACTGGCATATTTTCGGTATAAAAAGTCGTAATTTCATACTGCGAATACGTGCAGAGAGCCAGAAATTGGCTCCAAAATATTCTTCAAGGGTCGTATTTGGGATGTTTGGGATATTTCGAAAACTGCAGAGGTGTTTGGGCAAAATGTGACCCATCGCCGCTTTCAGTAATTGGTATATTTTCGGTATAAAATTAGTAATTTCAAACTGCGAATACGTGCAGAGAGCCAGAATTTGGCTCCAAAATATGGTTCAAGCGTCGAATTTGGGATGTTTGTGATATTTTTAGAACTGCAGGGAGTTATTGGCCAAAATGTGACCCATCGCTGATCCCAGTAATTAGCATATATTCGGTATAAAAATTCGTAATTTCAAACTGCGAATACGTGCAGAGAGCCATAATTTGGCTCCATAGTCGTATTTTGTATTGCTCAATAGTCGAATTTTGGATGTTTGGGATATTTTGAAAACTGCAGGGAGGGTTTGGGCAAAATGTGACTCATCGGCGCGTTCAGTAATTGGCATATTTTGTTATAAAAAGTCGTAATTTCAAACTGCGAAAACGTGCCGAGAGCCAGAATTTGGCTCCAAAATATGGTTCAAGCGTCGAATTTGGGACGTTTGGGATATTTTGAAAACTGCAGAGAGGGCTTGGGCAAAATGTGCTCCATCGCCGTTTTCAGTAACTGGCATATTTTCGGTATAAAAAGTCGTAATCTGCGAATACGTGCAGAGAGCCATGGCATAATTTCGGTATAAAATGTCGTAATTTCAAACTGCGAATACGTGCAGAGAGCCAGAATTTGGCTCCAACATATGGTTCAAGCGTCGAATTTGGGATGTTTGTGATATTTTTAAAACTGCAGCGAGGGTTTCGGCAAAATGTGACCCATCGCTGATCCCAGTAATTGGCATATATTCGGTATAAAAATTCGTAATTTCAAACTGCGAATTCGTGCAGAGAGCGAGAATTTTGCTTCAAAATATTGCTCAAGCGTCAAATTTGGGATGTTTGAGATATTTTGAAAACTGCACGGGTGGGTTTGTGCAAAATGTGACTCATCGTTGCTTTCAGTATTTGGCATATTTTCGATATAAAAAGTAGTAATTTCAAACTGCGAATACGTGTAGAGAGCAAGACTTTGGCTCCAAAATATGGCTCAAGGGTCGAATTTGGGATGTTTGAGATATTTTGAAAACTGCACGGGGGGGTTTGGGCAAAATGTGACTCATCGCCGCTTTCAGTATTTGGCATATTTTTTATTTATTTATTTATTTATTTATTTATTTATTTATTTATTTATGCATATACGCCGAATGTGAGGATACAAATATGGTAATTACAGTCTTGTAAAGCCACTAGCACGCGCAGCGTTTCGGGCAGCTGTATAAAATGTATATATTACATATATATATTATATATTTATATATTATTATATATATATTATATATATATTATATATATAATTATATTATATATTTAGTATTATATAAAATGTATGTATTTTCGGTATAAAAGTCGTAATTTCAAACTGCGAATACGTGCAGAGAGCCAGAATTTGGCTCCAAAATATGGCTCAATAGTCGAATTTGGGATGATTGTGATATTTTTAAAACTGCAGGGAGGGTTTCCTCAAAATGTGACCCATCGCTGATCCCATTAATTGGCATATATTCGGTTTAAAAAGTCGTAATTTCAAACTGCTAATACGTGCAGAGAGCGAGAATTTTGCTTCAAAATATTGCTCAAGCGTCAAATTTGGGATGTTTGGGATATTTTGAAAACTGCAGGGAGGGTTTGGGAAAAATGTGACTGATCGGCGCGTTCAGTAATTTACATATTTTGGTTGATAAAGTCGCAATTTCAAACTGCGAATACGTGCAGAGAGTCAGAATTTGGCTCCAAAATATTGCTCAAAGGTCTAATTTGGGATGTTTGCGATATTTTGAAAACTGCAGGGGGGGTTTGGGCAAAATGTGACTCATCGCCGCTTTCAGTATTTGGCATATTTTCGGTATAAAAAGTCGTAATTTCAAACTGCGAATACGTGCAGAGAGAAAGAATTTGGCTCAAAATATGGTTCAAGCGTCGAATTTGGGATGTTTGTGATATTTTTAAGACTAGCACTGCAGGGACGGTTTCGGGCAAAATGTGATAAAATCGTGATCATAGTAATCGGCATATATTCATATAAAAATTCGTAATTTCAAACTGCGAATACGTGCAGAGAGCCAGAATTTGGCTCCAAAATATGCCTCAAGGGTCGAATTTGGGATGTTTGGGATATTTTGAAAACTGCAGGGGGGTTTGGGCAAAATGTGACCCATCGCCGCTTTCAGTATTTGGCATATTTTCGGTATAAAAAGTCGTAATTTCAAACTGCGAATACGTGCAGAGAGCCAGAATTTGGCTCCAAAATATGGCTCAAGGGTCGAATTTGGGATGTTTGGGATATTTTGAAAACTGCAGGGAGGGTTTGGGCAAAATGTGACCCATCGGCGATCCCAGTAATTGGCATATTTTCGGTTTAAAAAGTCGTAATTTCAAACTGCGAATACGTGCAGAGAGCCAGAATTTGGCTCCAAAATATTGCTCAAGCGTCAAATTTGGGATGTTTGGGATATTTTGAAAACTGCAGGGAGGGTTTGGGCAAAATGTGACTCATCGGCGCGTTTAGTATTTGGCATATTTTCGGTATAAAAAGTCGTAATTTCAAACTGCGAATACGTGCAGAGAGCCAGAATTTGGCTCCAAAATATAGTTCAAGGGTCGAATTTGTAATGTTTGGGATATTTTGAAAACTGCAGGGGGGGTTTGGGCAAAATGTGACTCATCGCCGCTTAATCGGCAGTATTTGGCATATTTTCGGTATAAAAAGTCGTAATTTCAAACTGCGAATACGTGCAGAGAGCGAGAATTTGGCTCCAAAATATGGTTCAAGCGTCGAATTTGGGATGTTTGTGATATTTTGAAAACTGCAGGGGCGGTTTGGGCAAAATGTGACCCATCGCCGCTCATAGTAATTGGCATATTTTCGGTATAAAAAGTCGTAATTTCAAACTGCGAATACGTGCAGAGAGCCAGAATTTGGCTCCAAAATATGCCTCAAGGGTCGTGTTTGGGATGTTTGGGATATTTTGAAAACTGCAGGGGGGGTTTGGGCAAAATGTGACCCATCGCCGCTTTCAGTATTTTGCATATTTTCGGTATAAAAAGTCGTAATTTCAAACTGCGAATACGTGCAGAGAGCCAGAATTTGGCTCCAAAATATGGTTCAAGGGTCGAATTTGGGATGTTTGGGATTTTTTGAAAACTGCAGGGGGGACATGGGTAAAATGTGACACATCGGCGCGTACAGTAATTTGCATATTTTCGATATAAAAATTCGTAATTTCAAACTGAGAATACGTGCTGAGAGCCAGAATTTGGCTCCAAAATATGCTTCAGAGGTCGTATTTGGGATGTTTGGGATATTTTGAAAACTGCAGGGGAGTTTGTGCAAAATGTGACCCATCGCTGCTTTAAGTATTTGGCATATTTTCAGTATAAAAAGTCGTAATTTCAAACTGCGAATACGTGCAGAGAGCCAGAATTTGGCTCCAAAATATGGTTCAAGTGGGGAATTTGGGATGTTTGTGATATTTTTAAAACTGCAGGGAGGGTTTGGGCAAAATGTGACCCATCGCTGATCCCAGTAATTGGCATATATTCGGTATAAAAAGTCGTAATTTCATAAAAATTCGTAATTTCAAACTGCGAATACGTGCAGAGAGCGAGAATTATGCTCCAAAACATTGCTCAAGAGTCAAATTTGGGATGTTTGAGATATTTTGAAAACTGCACGGGAGGGTTTGGGCAAAATGTGACTCATCGCCGCTCTCAGTATTTGGCATATTTTCGGTATAAAAAGTCGTAATTTCAAACTGCGAATACGTGTAGAGAGCGAGAATTTGGCTCCGAAATATGGCTCAAGGGTCGAATTTGGGATGTTTGAGATATTTTCAAAACTGCAGGGGGGGTTTAGGCAAAATGTGACTCATCGGCGCGTTCAGTAATTGGCATATTTTCGGTATAAAGAGTTAATTTCATAAAATTCGTAATTGTAATTTCAAACTGCGAATACGTGCAGAGAGCCAGAATTTGGCTCCAAAATATGGTTCAAGGGTCGAATTTGGGATGTTTGGGATATTTTGAAAACTGCAGGGAGAACTTGCGCAAAATGTGACACATCGGCGCGTTCAGTAATTGGCATATGTTCGGTATAAAAATTCGTAATTTCAAAGTGCGAATACGTGCAGAGAGCCAGAACTTGGCTCCAAAATATGCCTCAGAGGTCGTATTTGGGATGTTTGGGATATTTTGAAAACTGCAGGGGAGTTTGGGCAAAATGTGACCCATCGCTGCTTTCAGTATTTGGCATATTTTCAGTATAAAAATTCGTAATTTCAAACTGCGAATACGTGCAGAGAGCCAGAATTTGGCTCCAAAATATGGTTCTAGGGCCGAATTTTGGATGTTTGGGATATTTTTAAAACTGCAGGGAGGGTTTGGGCAAAATGTGACTCATCGGCGCGATCAGTAATTGACATATTTTCGGTATAAAAATTCGTAATTTCAAACTGCGAATGCGTGCAGAGAGCCAGAACTTGGCTCCAAAATATGGCTCAAGCGTCGAATTTGGGATGTTTGGATAATTTTCAAAACTGCAGGGTGGGTTTGGGCAAACTGTGACCCATCGCCGCTCTCAGTAATTGGCATATATTCAGTATAAAATTCGTAATTTCAAACTGCGAAAACGTGCCGAGAGCCAGAATTTGGCTCCAAAATTTAAACAAAATATCATCAAATTTGGCAACATTTTCCCGTTTTTCCACGTTTTTGAGAATTTTCAGTTTATCGGCGTTATTAATTCATTATATAAACAATAAAAATGATGCAAACACATAATTGATTAGAAATTGATCTTAAATACTTCATTTTCAATCAACCATTTGTTTCTCGTTAAAATACTGAGTAGGATATTTAGGCAAAAGCGTGACTGTTTTTATTGCATATACCGACGTTTCAGCCGGAATAGAGATGTTTTCGTGTACGTCTTCCATCGGTAATATAAACGGAAAATCAAGAACATTTTAGTTAATTCTAATGAAAACACATTGTTTTTTATCATTTGTATTGGAAACAGCATTGTCATATGTCTTTTCTTGGATCTAAATAATACGAAACCTCGCTCTATGATTTGAAGATAAAATCCTCAAATATGGTAAAACAGTGATTTTTTCACGTTAATCATGTAGTTTGATATTACGTAAATATATTCATTTTTACCAATATTTCGATACTATTTCATGTTGTATCACGATATGTGATTTGGCCTTCAAATCTCAGAATTTCGCATAATATTGCATTTTAAGCAAGTTTTCTTGCATTTTGTTTCGTACGAAAAATCATCAAATTTAGGAATATTTTGACGTTTATCATGCCCTTTTCCTTTATGTGATTTAAAAATAATATCATCGAATTAGGCAATATTTTGCCGTTTTCCACGTTTTTGTGAATTTTCAGTTTATTGTTATTAATTCATTATATATACGATAAAAATGATGCAAACACATAATTGATTAGAAATAAACCTCATATACTTCATTTTCAATCAACCATTTGTTTCTCGTTAAAATACTGAGTAGGATATTGAAAAGGGGAGAAATTCGGTTTTTATTGCATATAGACGATTCAGCAGGATTAGAGCGGTTTTACGTGTACATCTTCCATCGTTAATATAAACGGAAAATCAAGAACATTTTAGTTAGTTCTAATGAAAACACATTGTTTTTTATCATTTGAATTGGAAACTACATTGTCATATGTCTTTTCTTGGATCTAAATAATACGAAACCTCTCTCTATGATTTGAAGTTAAAATCCTCATATATGGTAAAATAGTGTCTTTTTCACGTTAATCATGTAGTTTCATATTACGTAAATATATTCATTTTTACCAATATTTCGATACTATTTCATGTAGTATCACGATATGTGATTTGGCCTTCAGATCTCAGAATTTCGCATAATATTGCATTTAAAGCAAGTTTTCTTGCATTTTGTTTCGTACGAAAAATCATCGAATTTAGCAATATTTTGACGTTTATCATCCCCTTTTCCTTTATGTGATTTATGTGATATCCCAAACATCCCAAATTTGACGCTTGAGCAATATTTTGGAGCAAAATTCTCGCTCTCTGCACGTATTCGCAGTTTGAAATTACGACATTTTATACCATATATATGGCAATTAATGGGATCAGCGATGGGTTACATTTTGCCCAATCCCTCCCTGCAGTTTTAAAAATATCACAAACATCCCAAATTCGACGCTTGAACCATAATTTGGAGCCAAATTCTGGCTTTCTGCACGTATTCGCAGTATGAAATTACGACTTTTTATACAGAAAAAATGCCAATTACTGAAAGCAGCGATGGATCACGTTTTGCCCAAACCCTCCCTGCAGTTTTCAAAATATCCCAAACGTCGAAAATTCCACGCTTGAGCCATATTTTGATGCCAAATTCTGGCTCTCTGCACGTATTCGCAGTTTGAAATTACGAATTTTATACCGAAAATATTCAATATCTGAGAGCAGCGATATGTCACAGTTTGCCCAAACCCTCCCTGCAGTTTAGAACATATCCCAAACATACAAAATTCGACTACTGAACCATAATTTGGAGCCAAATTCTGGCTCTCTGCACGTATTCGCAGTTTGAAATTACGACTTTTTATAACGGAAATATGCCAATTACTGAACGCGCAGATAAGTCACATTTTGCCCAAGTCCTCCCTGCAGTTTTAAAAATATCACAAACATCCCAAATTCGACGCTTGAACCATATTTTGGAGCCAAATTCTGGCTCTCTGAACGTATTCGCAGTTTGAAATTACGACGTTTTATACCAAAATATGCCAATTACTGAACGCGCTGATGAGTCACATTTTGCACAAACCTTCCCTGCAATTTTCAAAATATCCAAAACATCCTAAATTTGACGCTTGAGCAATATTTTGGAGCAAAATTCTCGCTCTCTGCACGTATTCGCAGTTTGAAATTATGACTTTTTATACCGAATATATGCCAATTACTTAGATCAGCGATGGGTCACATTTTGCCTAAACCCTCCCTGCAGTTTTAAAAATATCACAAACATCCCAAATTCGACGCTTGAACCATATATTGGAGCCAAATTCTGGCTCTCTGCACGTATTCGCAGTTTGAAATTACGATATTTTATACAGAAAAAATGCCAATTACTGAAAGCAGCGATGAATCACGTTTTGCCCAAACCCTCTCTGCAGTTTTCAAAATATCCCAAACATTCCAAATTCGACGCTTGGGCTATATTAACGAGCCAAATTCTAGCTCTCTGCATGTATTCGCAGTTTGAAATTATGAATTTTATACCGAAAATATGCCAATTACTGAGAGCGGCGATGGGTCACAGTTTGACCAAACCCACCCTGCAGTTTTGAAAATATCCTAAACATCCCAAATTCGACGCTTGAGCCATAGTTTGGCGCGAAATTCTGGCTCTCTGCACGTATTCGCAGTTTGAAATTACGACTTTTTATACCGAAAATATGCCAATTACTGAACGCGCCGATGAGTCACATTTTGCCCAAACCCCTCTGCAGTTTTCAAAACATCAAAAACACCCCAAATACGACCCTTGAGCCATATATTGGAGCCAAATTCTGGCTCTCGGCACGTTTTCGCAGTTTGAAATTACGAATTTTATACCGAAAATATGCCAATTACAGAGAGCGGCGATGGGTCACAGTTTACCCAAATTCACCCAGCAGTTTTGAAAATATCTCAAACATCCAAATTTCGACTCTTGAGCCATGATTTGGAGCCAAACTCTGGCTCTCTGCACGTAATCGCAGTTTGAAATTACGACTTTTTATACAGAAAAAATGCCAATTACTGAAAGCGGCGATGGATCACATTTTGCCCAAACCCTCTCTGCAGTTTTCAAAATATCCCAAACATTCCAAATTCGACCCTTGAACCATATTTTGGAGCCAAATTCTCTCTCTCTGCACGTATTCGCAGTTTGAAATTACGACTTTTTATACCGAAAATATACCAAATACTGAAAGCGGAGATGGGTCACATTTTCCCCAAACCTTCCCTGCAATTTTCAAAATATCCAAAACATCCTAAATTTGACGCTTGAGCAATATTTTGGAGCAAAATTCTCGCTCTCTGCACGTATTCGCAGTTTGAAATTATGACTTTTTATACCGAACATATGCCAATTACTTGGATCAGCGATGGGTCACATTTTGCCTAAACCCTCCCTGCAGTTTTAAAAATATCACAAACATCCCAAATTCGACGCTTGAACCATATTTTGGAGCCAAATTCTGGCTCTCTGCACGTATTCGCAGTTTGAAATTACGATATTTTATACAGAAAAAATGCCAATTACTGAAAGCGGCGAAGAATCACATTTTGCCCAAACCCTCTCTGCAGTTTTCAAAATATCCCAAACATTCCAAATTCGACGCATGGGCTATATTACCGAGCCAAATTCTGGCTCTCTGCATGTATTCGCAGTTTGAAATTATGAATTTTATACCGAAAATATGCCAATTACTGAGAGCGGCGATGGGTCACAGTTTGACCAAACCCACCCTGCAGTTTTGAAAATATCCTAAACATCCCAAATTCGACGCTTGAGCCATATTTTGGCGCGAAATTCTGGCTCTCTGCACGTATTCGTTACAGAGAGCAGCGATGGGTCACAGTTTACCCAAATTCACCCAGCAGTTTTGAAAATATCTCAAACATCCAAATTTCGACTCTTGAGCCATGATTTGGAGCCAAACTCTGGCTCTCTGCACGTAATCGCAGTTTGAAATTACGACTTTTTATACAGAAAAAATGCCAATTACTGAAAGCGGCGATGGATCACATTTTGCCCAAACCCTCTCTGCAGTTTTCAAAATATCCCAAACATTCCAAATTCGACCCTTGAACCATATTTTGGAGCCAAATTCTCTCTCTCTGCACGTATTCGCAGTTTGAAATTACGACTTTTTATACCGAAAATATACCAAATACTGAAAGCGGAGATGGGTCACATTTTGCCCAAACCCCTCTGCAGTTTTCGAAATATCCCAAACATCCCAAATACGACCCTTAAAGAATATTTTGGAGCCAATTTCTGGCTCTCTGCACGTATTCGCAGTATGAAATTACGACTTTTTATACCGAA
>NW_025568533.1:0-32522 GCF_020424385.1 Procambarus clarkii | reverse complement strand
CTTGGCTGTTATCGTTAATAATACCTTGGCTGTTATCGTTAATAATATCTTCGCTGTTATCGGTAATAATATCATCGCTGTTATCGTTAATAATATCTTCGCTGTTATCGTTAATAAACTCGCCTCCAGAATCTCACCAAGTCCCTTCCTCTATATTATAAATATACTTCATTAAGAACTACAGTTTCTTGAAGGTTTGTCTCTCTAAATCGTACTTTACCGAGGCACTGATGTGATCTATTATTTTAACTTGTTTAATTGGACGAGACATGGGTAACGGGGGTTAGTAGCGAGGCGGGGACAGTGTCGTGTGGTGACGTCAGACAGTGACGTCACAGCGCTGCTATGACGTCACGGCTTGATGGGATGGCTTAAGTGATGGTACACCCCCTCCCCCCCTCTACCTCCTCCCCTCACTGATGTTCCACTCTCAGGAGCACTAAGCCTGTTAGGCTCAGTGATGGCCACATAGTCTTGGACGAGTCTCTCTCTCTCTCTCTCTCTCTCTCTCTCTCTCTCTCTCTCTCTCTCTCTCTCTCTCTCTCTCTCTCTCTCTCTCTCTCTCTCTCTCTCTCTCTCTCACACGTACAGGTAGGTGACTTCAGACTTCCTCAGCAGGGTGACAACTTTCCCTTCACCTTCCCTGGAACACAACCCGCCGGCAGGTTGAGAACCATGCAGGTGGTCCCCCAATCACTGCCAGGGGAACAGGGGCCGACACCATTTGATAGTTACCTGGTTATACCTGGTTGATGGGGTTCTGGGAGTTCTTCTACTCCCCAAGCCCGGCCCGAGGCCAGGCTTGACTTGTGAGAGTTTGGTCCACCAGGCTGTTGCTTGGAGCGGCCCGCTTCTCAAACAACCTTTGTTAAATAATTGAGCAGGCAGATTTACCTGAGGGGCTCTAGTGACCTCCACGGGGGACAGGAAGCTGGCAGCTTGTCAA
The DNA here is from genome assembly GCF_020424385.1 of Procambarus clarkii. NCBI lineage: Eukaryota > Metazoa > Arthropoda > Malacostraca > Decapoda > Cambaridae > Procambarus > Procambarus clarkii. Next base: position 31,576 of record NW_025568533.1, on the reverse strand, counting down.
GGGTTTCCCCTCAATTTGAAGTTTGTTTGCCTCACCCTCCGTCATCTGTCACCCTCCATCACCTGTCACTCCCGTCAAGAATACCTCACCAGGTATACCTCACTCTGGTATACCACTTTGAGGGAGGTGAGAGAAGGGGAAGGGAGGGAGGGAGGGGAATGGACGGGGATTTGCACACGGACCACCAGAGGGGTGGTGGGGGGGGGGAGGCTCACACTCAGCCACTATGGGCTTCACTCTTGTATATTTTCCCCATTTGGGTTACCCTGGCAACTGCTTGGTGAGGTGCTCTCCTCACCTCTCCTTCCTTTCCTCCCTCCTTCCCTCTCTCCCTTTATACCTCCGACCCTTCCCCCTCTCCTTCCTTTCCCTCCCTCTCACTTTTCCTCGCACCCCTTCTGTTCATTTATTTTCTTAACGAACATGTAAGGTCAGTAAGACCCAACTCCTGCTCTCATTACGATAATTATTTTCCCACGCTCCCAGCCAGGTTCCCACGCTCCCAGCCAGGTTCCCACGCTCCCAGCCAGGTTCCCACGCTTCTCAGCCAGGTTCCCACGCTCCCAGCCAGGTTCCCACGCTTCTCAGCCAGGTTCCCACGCTCCCAGCCAGGTTCCCACGCTTCTCAGCCAGGTTCCCACGCTCCCAGCCAGGTTCCCACGCTTCTCAGCCAGGTTCCCACGCTTCTCAGCCAGGTTCCCACGCTTCTCAGCCAGGTTCCCACGCTCCCAGCCAGGTTCCCACGCTTCTCAGCCAGGTTCCCACGCTTCTCAGCCAGGTTCCCACGCTCCCAGCCAGGTTCCCACGCTCCCAGCCAGGTTCCCACGCTTCTCAGCCAGGTTCCCACGCTCCCAGCCAGGTTCCCACGCTCCCAGCCAGGTTCCCACGCTTCTCAGCCAGGTTCCCACGCTTCTCAGCCAGGTTCCCACGCTTCTCAGCCAGGTTCCCACGCTTCTCAGCCAGGTTCCCACGCTTCTCAGCCAGGTTCCCACGCTTCTCAGCCAGGTTCCCACGCTTCTCAGCCAGGTTCCCACGCTTCTCAGCCAGGTTCCCACGCTCCCAGCCAGGTTCCCACGCTCTCAGCCAGGTTCCCACGCTTCTCAGCCAGGTTCCCACGCCCCCAACCAGATTTTCACGCTTCCGAGCCAGGTTACCGCGCCCCCAGCCAAATTTCCACGCCCACAGTCAGGTTCCCACACCCTTCAGCCAGGTTCTCACGCCCCCAGCCAAATTCCCACGCCCACAGTCAGGTTCCCACACCCCTGAGTCAGGTTCCCACGCTCCCCAGCCACGTTCCCACGCCCCCATGCAGGGTTCCCACGCCCACAGTCAGGTTCCCACGACCCTCCAGCAAAGTTCCCACGCCTCTTAGCCAAGTTCTCATCCGCCCAGCCAGGTTCCCACGCCCTCCAGCCAGGTTCCCACGCCCTCCAGCCAGGTTCCCACACCCCCAGCCGGGATCCCACGCCCTCCAGCCACGTTCCTACGCCCGCAAACCAGGTTCCCACGCTCACCAGCCAGATTCCCACGACCTTAGCCAGGTTCCCACGCTCCCAGCCAGTTTCCCACGCCCCCAGCCAGTTTCCCACGCCCCCAGCCAGTTTCCCACGCCCCCCATCCAGGTTCCCACGCCCCCAGCCAGGTTCACACGCCCCCCAGCCAGTTTCCCACGCCCCCAACCAATTTACTACGCCCCCCAGCCAGGTTCCTACGCCCCCCAGCCAGGTTCCTACGCCCCCCAGCCAGGTTCCTACGCCCCCAGCTAGATTTCCATGCCCCCTAGCCAGGGGCGAGATTCACGAAACAGTTACGCAAGTATTTACGAACGTGCATATAATTCCTCAAACTTTGACGGCTTTGGTGACATTTATTAAACCATTTACAAGTATGAAAACTTGCCAATCAACTGTTGATATTGTTATAAACAGCCTCCAGGTGCTTCGGAGCTCATTAACTGTTTAAAAGTTGGAAACAAAGCCGCCAAAGATTGAGAAAAGATATACAGGTTCGTAAGAGCTTGCGTAACTGCTTTGTGAATCTGGCCTCAGGTTCGCACTCCCCCAGCCAGGTTCCCACGCCTCCATCCAGGTTCCCACGCCCCCATCCAGGTTCCCACGCCTCCATCCAGGTTCCCACGCATCTGAGCCAGGTTCCCACACCCCCAGCCAGGTTCCCACGCCCCCAGACAGATTCCCACGCCCCCATCCAGGTTCCCACGCCTCCATCCAGGTTCCCACGCCCCCAGACAGATTCCCACGCCCCCAGTCAGGTTCCCACACCCCCCAGCCAGGTTCCCACACCCCCCAGCCAGGTTCCCACGCCCCCAGTCAGGTTCCCACACCCCCCAGCCAGGTTCCCACGCCCCCAGACAGATTCCCACGCCCCCAGTCAGGTTCCCACACCCCCAGACAGATTCCCACGCCCCCAGTCAGGTTCCCACACCCCCCAGCCAGGTTCCCACGCCCCCAGACAGATTCCCACGCCCCCAGTCAGGTTCCCACACCCCCCAGCCAGGTTCCCACGCCCCCAGACAAATTCCCACGCCCCCAGTCAGGTTCCCACACCCCCCAGCCAGGTTCCCACGCCCCCAGACAGATTCCCACGCCCCCAGTCAGGTTCCCACACCCCCAGCCAGGTTCCCACGCCAGCTAGCCAGGTTCCCACGCCAGCTAGCCAGGTTCCCACGCCCCCAGCCAGGTTCCCACGCCAACCTGTCAGGTTCCCACGCCAGTCAGCCAGGTTTCCACGCCAGCCACTCAGGTTCCCACACCCCCAGCCAGGTTCCCACGCCAGCTAGCCAGGTTCCCACGCCCCTAGCCAGGTTCCCACGCCAGCTAGCCAGGTTCCCACGCCCCCAGCCAGGTTCCCACGCCAGCTAGCCAGGTTCCCACGCCCCCAGCCAGGTTTCCACGCCCCCAGCCAGATTCCCACGCCAGCCAGCCAGGTTCCCACGCCAGCCAGCCAGGTTCCCACGCCAGCTAGCCAGGTTCCCACGCCCCCAGCCAGGTTTCCACGCCCCCAGCCAGATTCCCACGCCAGCCAGCCAGGTTCCCACGCCAGCTAGCCAGGTTCCCACGCCAGCCAGCCAGGTTCCCACGCCAGCCAGCCAGGTTCCCACGCCAGCCAGCCAGGTTCCCACGCCAGCTAGCCAGGTTCCCACGCCAGCTAGCCAGGTTCCCACGCCCCCCAGCCAGGTTCCCACGCCAGCCAGTCAGGTTTCCACGCCAACCAGTCAGGTTTCCACGCCAGCCAGCCAGGTTCCCACGCCAGCCAGCCAGGTTCCCACGCCAGCCAGCCAGGTTCCCACGCCAGCCAGCCAGGTTCCCACGCCAGCTAGCCAGGTTCCCACGCCAGCTAGCCAAGTTCCCACGCCCCCAGCCAGGTTCCCACGCCAACCAGCCAGGTTCCCACGCCAGCCAGCCAAGTTCCCACGCCCCCAGCCAGGTTCCCACGCCAACCAGCCAGGTTCCCACGCCAGCCAGCCAGGTTCCCACGCCAGCTAGCCAGGTTCCCATGCCAGCTAGCCAGGTTCCCATGCCAGCTAGCCAGGTTCCCACGCCCCCCAGCCAGGTTCATACGCCCCCCAGCCAGGTTCATACGCCCCCCAGCCAGGTTCCCACGCCCCCCAGCCAGGTTCATACGCCCCCCAGCCAGGTTCATACGCCCCCCAGCCAGGTTCCCACGCCAGCTAGCCAGGTTCCCACGCTAGCCAGCCAGGTTCCCACGCCCCCCAGCCAGGTTCCCACGCCAGCTAGCCAGGTTCCCACGCCAGCCAGCCAGGTTCCAACGCCAGCCAGCCAGGTTCCCACGCCAGCCAGCCAGGTTCCCACGCCAGCCAGCCAGGTTCCCACGCCAGCCAGTCAGGTTCCCACGCCAGCCAGCCAGGCTTCCACGCCAGCCAGCCAGGTTCCCACGCCAGCCAGCCAGGTTCCCACGCCAGCCAGCCAGGTTCCCACGCCAGCCAGTCAGGTTCCCACGCCAGCCAGCCAGGTTCCCACGCCAGCCAGCCAGGCTTCCACGCCAGCCAGCCAGGTTCCCACGCCAGCCAGCCAGGCTCCCACGCCAGCCAGCCAGGTTCCCACGCCAGCCAGCCAGGCTCCAACGCCAGCCAGCCAGGTTCCCACGCCAGCCAGCCAGGTTCCCACGCCAGCCAGCCAGGTTCCCACGCCAGCCAGCCAGGTTCCCACGCCAGCCAGTCAGGTTCCCACGCCAGCTAGTCAGGTTCCCACGCCAGCCAGCCAGGTTCCCACGCCCCCAGCCAGGTTCCCACGCCAGCCAGCCAGGTTCCCAGTCCAGCCAGTCAGGTTCCCACGCCAGCCAGCCAGGCTTCCACGCCAGCCAGCCAGGTTCCCACGCCAGCCAGCCAGGTTCCCAGTCCAGCCAGCCAGGTTCCCACGCCAGCCAGCCAGGTTCCCACGCCAGCCAGCCAGGGTTCCACGCCAGCCAGCCAGGTTCCCACGCCAGCCAGCCTGGCTCCCACGCCAGCCAGCCAGGTTCCCAGTCCAGCCAGCCAGGTTCCCACGCCAGCCAGCCAGGTTCCCACGCCCCCAGCCAGGTTCCCACGCCAGCCAACCAGGTTCCCACGCCAGCCAGCCAGGTTCCCACGCCCCCAGCCAGGTTCCCACGCCAGCCAGCCAGGTTCCCAGTCCAGCCAGCCAGGTTCCCACGCCAGCCAGCCAGGTTCCCACGCCCCCAGCCAGGTTCCCACGCCAGCCAGCCAGGTTCCCAGTCCAGCCAGCCAGGTTCCCACGCCAGCCAGCCAGGTTCCCACGCCCCCAACCAGGTTCCCACGCCAGCTAGCCAGGTTCCCACGCCAGCCAGCCAGGTTCCCACGCCAGCCAGCCAGGTTCCCACGCAAGCCAGCCAGGTTCCCACGCCAGCTAGCCAGGTTCCCACGCCAGCTAGCCAGTTTCCCACGCCAGCCAGCCAGGTTCCCACGCCAGCTAGCCAGGTTCCCACGCCAGCCAGCCAGGTTCCCACGCCAGCTAGCCAGTTTCCCACACCCCCAGCCAGCCAGCTTTCCATGACTCTCTAGGGATGTGTTGAGCGGAGTAGCCTCAGGAGGCAGCTGGCAGAGTGTGAAGTAATAGTTGTCAGGAGGAAGATCTGACAACTGTTGTAGGTCTGAGAACTGTTGTAGGTCTGAGAACTGTTGTAGGTCTGAGAACTGTTGTAGGTCTAAGCCTTGCTAATTCCATTGGAAATAGTGTGTGTGCGAGAGAGAGAGTGTGTGTGAACGTGAGTGTGAAAGAGTGTGAGAATGAGAGAGTGAAAGAGTGAGAGAGAGTGAGAGAGAGTGAGAGTGAAAGAGTGAGAGAGAGTGAGAGTAAAGACAGCCAGTGGTATGAGTCAGTGTGATCAATACACCATCCTGGGCCACACTACACTTGACACACTCATTACTTTGCTCCCTCACACTTACACCCTTATCCCCAAGCTGCCCCACCTGTGTACCTCTCACTCTTTATCTCCTGGCTCTCTCTCTCTCTCTCTCTCTCTCTCTCTCTCTCTCTCTCTCCCTCTCTCTCTCTCTCTCTCTCTCTCTAAATATTATATATATATATTGTGACGGTAACGCGTTGGTGTTCGGCTGTTTAAGGCTAGGGGTATGGCCTCGTCACATAGTTATAAAAAAAAATAGAAAAACTGGAACTTCGTCTGTGGTAAGGTAAGGAGAAGACACACCAAACACAAGTAAACTTTAACAATGAAATTTTAATTACGTTAAATAAATCAAAACATGAAAATAATGCACAAACAAATTCTTATAATAAAATCAATGAATCAAAATAATAAGAATACTTAAATGACAAAATGAAAAGTTACGTTAAGGCAAAATAACAAGAAGTGCAATACAACAGTAAGTGGGAGGTGCTGGAATATTGGCTTAAAGCCACCACCTCTCTCAGTACACTCTAGAGTCTAGCTGGGAGGTGTGCTGGCTACGAAAGCACGGAACATTCTGAAGACTGATGTTGGGGCGACCCCAGACATCGGGTAGTATGGGGGGGGGCGAGGCAGGTGCAGCCAGACCGGCGACCAATCAGCGGAGTCGTAGCGATCAATGGGTAGTTTGGTGGTTGGAGTTCGAACAGGTGGCTGGTTGCATACGTTTCTGCTCACCCTGGCAAGCCTTGCTGGTGTTTGTTGTCGTTGTTGGACATTTCTTCCATAGTCTTTTATATAGTTGTGAAGACGTAATTTTGGAGGGAAGAGCAGGCTCAATCTCTTGAAGGAGATTATCGTCACAACTCTCCCCCGAAGCCTGCGGTTCTGGAAGAAGTACGTCGTTATGTGGTGGAGTAATGGATGGAGTCGCTTCTACTTCATAAACTCTGGAGAGGGCATCGGCTATGATGTTGTCAGACTCTTGGTATAGCGTGTCTCCAGGTTGAATTTCTGCAGTTAGCAAGCCCATAGTAGAAGACGTTGAGATGAGAAGTGGGCGTGCTGCAGGAGGTGTAGGGTGGTGTGGTCCGTATTGATGGTGGACCGAGCACTTTTCAGGTGTGGAGTGAAGTGCTGAAGCTTCAGGATGAGGAAGAGTAGCTCCTTGCCAATTGTTCCGTCGTTCCTTGTAGCAGTAGTCGCTGACAGGTGAATTCTTCTCGCCTCGTTGCTGCATCACGACACCACCATTGTCGGTACCATTGGCGTCGACATGGAGGATGTAGGGCTTATCTGACGAGGTGAGAGTGGAATTAGAAGAGGGCATAGGAGCACGAGTATTATCCTGAAAGCATTTGGGAAGATCATTAAGGATTTTGGAATTAGAAAGCGCCGACTCCTTGTCAGTGCTTTCGGGAGAAGAAGCCGGGATGGTCTCACTGTGGATGTAGGGTTCTGTGAAGGTAGAACAATTAATCAAGACAGTGGGAGGAGTACCATTATATTGCTTCAGGAGGTTGACGTGGCACAGCTGGGTCTTCCGCCGCCTATCTGGAGTCTCTATGACGTATGTGTTGTTGTTTCTGCACTCTTTGACGCAGTAGGGTCCTGAAAATCTGTTTTGTAAAGGTGAACCTGGGATAGGGAAATAAGCAAGGACGAAGTCTCCCGGCTTGAATTTTCTTACTTTGCTGGTCTGGTCGTAATGAGTCTTCATTCTCACCTGGGCTTTCAATAGATTATCATGGGCAAAGCGGTGGACTCTCTCTAGAATGTGCTGAAGGTTTTGAAGAAACTGGGGCACATTCTGATGCTCACTGAAGGTGGCATCTCTGAGAGAGTCTTTGAAAGCCTTAAGGGGAGTACGGCACTTACGGCCGTAGAGCATCTCATAAGGAGATACTCCTAGGGACTCATTGGGGAGACTTCTGAAAATACACATTATTAGGTCAATCTGCTTATCCCAATCCTTTGAGGTTTCACTACAAAACTTTTTCAAGAGTGCTTTGATGGTCTGATGACTACGTTCAAGAGAACCCTGTGAAGCAGGATGATAGGGGCTGGACAATACCTGTTTGATGTTGAACTCCTCCAGTGTCCTTTTGAAGAGATCACTGGTGAAGTTGGTGCCACAGTCACTTTGAATCTCCCTGGGAAATCCGTATTGAGTGAAGATCTTCAATAGATGTTTGATAACCGTAGCAGCCGTGATGTTCTTCACTGGAACTGCTATGGGAAATCTGGTGGTAGGACACAGGATGGTTAGGATGTAGGCGTTACCTGAACTGGTCCGAGGTAAAGGACCAACACAGTCTATTATGAGTCTGTGGAAAGGTTCCGCAGGCACCTGTATGGGAATCAGTGGTGCTCTGGGAATGGAGACGTTCGGTTTGCCTGCCATCTGACATGTATGACACTGTTTTACGTACTGTTTGACGTTATTTACCATACCTGGCCAGTAGTAGTCTTGGCGAATCCCATGGTAAGTCTTGTTGAAGCCGTAGTGGGAGAATGCTCCATGGGCCAGGTGTAGAATAGTGGGCCGCAGGCTGGTGGGAATCACAAGTTGTTCGGTGTTGGCCCAATCGTCCTCCTCCTTCAGTTTACTGGGTCTATATCGGCGGTAGAGCAAGTCGTTCTCTAGGAAGAACCCAGGAATACTGTCGGGTTGAGTCTCAGCCTGGAAAAACAATGGTGTTAAAGTAAGATCTTCCCTCTGCAACTTACGGAACTCCAACTTGGTCAGATGCGGGGGTAGTTTCTGAGGGTCTTGAGGGACAGCGGTAGCAGTAGAGTCAGCTGGCTGTGGACGTGCGGCTTGTGCACGGGTGGTCACGAGAACCGGAGGAGAAACTTCATCACTCTCTTGAACCTCTGCTGGAACATACTCGAGAATAGGGTTACTTGGCACAGAGTTACACACCTGGGGTTTGTCCATGACGATCAGGTTGGTTGGTTGCAGGTCTTCTGCCAAGTCGTTGCCTAGGAGAAGTTGCACTCCAGGCATGGGAAAAGGCTTTTCCCTGACGGCGACTTGGACTTCCCCGTTCACGTAGGGACAATCCAGGTGGACTCTGGCGAGAGGGTATGGAGTAGTAGCAGTGAGGTCAGTGATGAAGACCGTTTCCCCGGTGTAGACTATGTTGGGCACAGCCGACTTCAAGATGATCGATTGTAGAGCCGCTGTGTCCCTCAAGATCTTCAATTTGAAACGTCCCTCCGGATTTGAACCGTTGGCAGAGACAGTTCCAGTATACAGGTGGTTACTGAAAAGAGAAAGATCATTAACATCAACACCAACATTCATCACAGGCTTACCGGACTTAGGAGGAGTTGGTTTGGGTCGTTGTTGGTCAGTGGATCCCTTGTATTGAGACTTACCACACTTGTCTATGGTATGTCCATAGAGTCTACAATACTTGCAGTACAGTTGTGAACCAGCTTGATCGGGGCTCACCTTCTCGTAACTGTACCACGACTTCTTACTGGAGGATGGTTCAGGTGTCAGCCGGTGGATGAGGCTGTAAGTGTCAGCCGACTTAGCACACTTCAGGTAGTCGGTTTCTTCTTTATCTGCTAAGTAGAGGCGGACAGGAGGCGGCACACGTCTCAAGAATTCTTCAACAAGCATCAGGTTCACGAGTTCTGTAAAAGTAGAGACATGTGCTGCTTCCAGCCATTTCATGAAATACCTCCGTTTCGTGTTAGCAAACTCGAGGAAGGTAGTGGTACTTGCCTTCAGGTGGTCACGGAATTTCCTTCTATAACTTTCGGTGGAAAGTAGGTAGGCGTCTAACACTGCTTGTTTCAGAGTGTAGTAGTCATTCTCAGACGCCAAAGTACTGAGTGTGACTGCAGCTCTACCTGTAAGATGGACTCTGAGAAGTGTTGCCCATTGGTCGACAGGCCAACTGAGTTGATTAGCAAGGGTTTCAAAGGTGGTAAAGAACACATCAACTTCTGCTTCTACAAAGGATGGCATTAACTTACTTGCATGTGATATATTAAAACTGACGGGAAGATTTGCAGTAGCTTGCTGGCGTTGAGTGAAGTGTGAAGTTTCCAAGGCGATTTCACGTTGACGACACTCTAGAGCCAGAGTTGCTTGTTGCTTGTCATGTTCGCGTTGTATTTCCAACTCGCGTTGTTTTGTTTCAAGCTGTACTCTCTCACGTTCATGGAGCAAGGCGACCTCACGTTCGTGTTCTTCTCTCCTCAAAGCAGCTTCGCGTTCGTGTTCTTCCCTTCGTATGGCAGCTGCTTCTCTTTGCTGCTCACGTTCAATCTTGGCCAGCTCTAGTTTAAGTTTCATCGTTGCCAAGTCAGTTTTCTCTGCAATATAGTAAGTTTCATGAGTTTCAGAGTCTATCTTACCTTGCTCTAAATAGTAATCCAGCAACAGGTTGTGTAGGTCATTTTTGTTGGCTTGGTAGGGAACTTCTAGTTGATACTCATGTGCAAGAGTTTGTAGTTCAGTCCTCTTGGCACGACTCAAAGTCCCTATTTCACCTGCTGGATTTGCACGGAAAGTTTGGAGACGAAACATGGTGAAATTAGCAAATAAAGGTACACGAATGTTCAATAATGAAATGTCAGAAACAGGACAACGTGGCAACTGGTACCTATCCTGTGTGATCTTTAACAATTAACGTTAAATGAAAGATATTAAATGATTAAATGAAATCAAGGGCGCAGGAAATCTTGTACCCGGTACTCATGTAAGAGAATAAGGGCAAGAAAATCCTACTAACAAATGAAACAAAGTTTCGAAAACAAATGAAACAGTTAAATGCTTCAAAAGTAAAATTGGTAGTCCAAGGATGTAGGCATACCTTGCCAAGTCTCTAAAGGACATAAAGCAAGTTTTTCCCACTGAATTTAATATGATACTTACAGAATTAGCGAACTTTTGTGCTCTGAAAAAATAAGCTAATTCCCTACCGTTGTATGTATCATCATCTCTGACTGACGTGTAGGGGTGCGAGGTGTCAACTGGTGACGAGAACTGCTGCTGAGGTCCCAATTCAGCAACTAAAGTTCGAGCTAGAGGAACTATGGCCCTCTTTGTCCTCCTACAGTCAGATTGCAGAAGATTGGGTACTCTTGACCCGGGGCAGACCACAGTACCAGGGTACCAATATGATGATCTGTCAGAATGAGAAATATTCAAGGGACATAGATGGTAAATACGAGTAATAACAAGGAGGGAGAGATGACCAATTAAGAGTATGACTGCGGCCTACAGTCACCACGTAATCCAAAGTTGTCTCACCTTCACTATATGTTACTCTCGTAATGCACAATACACCGCACCTTATAAAAAATGAAATTGAATGAAAAATAGTAAAGCTACGTTAACAAAGTTAAATACGCTTACCATAAATTACCACATGGCACCAGTACCTGAGTGAAGCTCCTAGGACAGGCCCCCATAAAACTTGTGACGGTAACGCGTTGGTGTTCGGCTGTTTAAGGCTAGGGGTATGGCCTCGTCACATAGTTATAAAAAAAAATAGAAAAACTGGAACTTCGTCTGTGGTAAGGTAAGGAGAAGACACACCAAACACAAGTAAACTTTAACAATGAAATTTTAATTACGTTAAATAAATCAAAACATGAAAATAATGCACAAACAAATTCTTATAATAAAATCAATGAATCAAAATAATAAGAATACTTAAATGACAAAATGAAAAGTTACGTTAAGGCAAAATAACAAGAAGTGCAATACAACAGTAAGTGGGAGGTGCTGGAATATTGGCTTAAAGCCACCACCTCTCTCAGTACACTCTAGAGTCTAGCTGGGAGGTGTGCTGGCTACGAAAGCACGGAACATTCTGAAGACTGATGTTGGGGCGACCCCAGACATCGGGTAGTATGGGGGGGGGCGAGGCAGGTGCAGCCAGACCGGCGACCAATCAGCGGAGTCGTAGCGATCAATGGGTAGTTTGGTGGTTGGAGTTCGAACAGGTGGCTGGTTGCATACGTTTCTGCTCACCCTGGCAAGCCTTGCTGGTGTTTGTTGTCGTTGTTGGACATTTCTTCCATAGTCTTTTATATAGTTGTGAAGACGTAATTTTGGAGGGAAGAGCAGGCTCAATCTCTTGAAGGAGATTATCGTCACAATATATATATATATATATATATATATATATATATATATATATATATATATATATATATATATATATATATATATATATATATATATATATATATATATATATATCCCTGGTTCTATCTACATCTCTCATATATATATATGCCAATATATGTCTGTCTATATCAGTCTGAATCTGTTTCTGAACATAACTCTCTATATCTCTGTATATATATGTTTGTATTGATGTGTATACCTGTGTACACCTGTGTACACCTGTGTATACCTGTGTATACCTGTGTACACCTGTGTACACCTGTGTACACCTGTGTACACCTGGATGTATTACTGGGGGCTGGTGTTCGGGACCGAGGGAGTCGATCTGGCCTCAGCGTAGAGTGTAGACTACCTGAGCAGGTAGTCTAGTCTACCTGGTTCACCCTTGGGTTGCTTTATATTTCTTGTCAAAGAGTTTACCGTCTGAGTATTTGTCCTCCTTCTTCTAATCCCTCTCCTCCAGTACTCTCCTCTTCCTCCTCCTCCTCTTCCTTCTCCTCGTCCATTGCCTCCAGTACTGGTTCAGTAGCCTCCAGTACTGGTTCAGTAGCCTCCAGTACTGGTTCAGTAGCCTCCAGTACTGGTTCAGTAGCCTCCAGTACTGGTTCAGTAGCCTCCAGTACTGGTTCAGTAGCCTCCAGTACTGGTTCAGTAGCCTCCAGTACTGGTTCAGTAGCCTCCAGTACTGGTTCAGTAGCCTCCAGTACTGGTTCAGGAGCCTCCAGTACTGGTTCAGTATCCTACAGTACTGGTTCAGTATCCTACAGTACTGGTTCAGTAGCCTCCAGTACTGGTTCAGGGGCCTCCAGTACTGGTTCAGTAGCCTCCAGTACTGGTTCAGGAGCCTCCAGTTCTGGTTCAGTAGCCTCCAGTACTGGTTCAGTAGCCTCCAGTACTGGTTCAGTAGCCTCCAGTACTGGTTCAGTAGCATCCAGTACTGGTTCAGTAGCCTCCAGTAATGATTCAGGGGCCTCCAGTACTGGATCAGTAGCCTAAAGTACTGGTTCAGTAGCATCCAGTACTGGTTCAGGAGCCTCCAGTACTGGTTCAGGAGCCTCCAGTACTGGTTCAGTAGCCTCCAGTACTGGTTCAGGAGCCTCAAGTACTGGTTCAGTAGCCTACAGTACTGGTTTAGTAGCCTCCAGTACTGGTTCAGGAGCCTCAAGTACTGGTTCAGTAGCCTCCAGTACTGGTTCAGTAGCATCCAGTACTGGTTCAGAAGCCTCCAGTACTGCTTCAGGAGCCTCCAGTACTGGTTCAGTAGCCACCAGTACTGGTTCAGTAGCCTCCAGTACTGGTTCAGTAGCCTCCAGTACTGGTTCAGGAGCCTCCAGTACTGGTTCAGTAGCCTCCAGTACTGGTTCAGGAGCCTCAAGTACTGGTTCAGTAGCCTACAGTACTGGTTCAGGAGCCTCCAGTACTGGTTCAGGAGCCTCAAGTACTGGTTCAGTAGCCTACAGTACTGGTTCAGTAGCCTCCAGTACTGGTTCAGGAGCCTCCAGTACTGGTTCAGTAGCCTCCAGTACTGGTTCAGTAGCCTCCAGTACTGGTTCAGGAGCCTCCAGTACTGGTTCAGTAGCCTCCAGTACTGGTTCAGTAGCCTCCAGTACTGGTTCAGGAGCCTCCAGTACTGGTTCAGTAGCCTCCAGTACTGGTTCAGTAGCCTCCAGTACTGGTTCAGGAGCTTCCAGTACTGGTTCAGTAGCCTCCAGTACTGGTTCAGTAGCCTCCAGTACTGGTTCAGTAGCCTCCGGTACTGGTTCAGGAGCCTCCAGTACTGGTTCAGGAGCCTCCAGTACTGGTTCAGGAGCCTCCAGTACTGGTTCAGGAGCCTCCAGTACTGGTTCAGTAGCCTCCAGTACTGGTTCAGTAGCCTCCAGTACTGGTTCAGGAGCCTCCAGTACTGGTTCAGTAGCCTCCAGTACTGGTTCAGTAGCCTCCAGTACTGGTTCAGGAGCCTCCAGTACTGGTTCAGTAGCCTCCAGTACTGGTTCAGTAGCCTCCAGTACTGGTTCAGGAGCCTCCAGTACTGGTTCAGGAGCCTCCAGTACTGGTTCAGTAGCCTACAGTACTGGTTCAGGAGCCTCCAGTACTGGTTCAGTAGCCTCCAGTACTGGTTCAGTAGCCTACAGTACTGGTTCAGTAGCCTACAGTACTGGTTCAGGAGCCTCCAGTACTGGTTCAGTAGCCTACAGTACTGGTTCAGTAGCCTCCAGTACTGGTTCAGGAGCCTCCAGTACTGGTTCAGGAGCCTCCAGTACTGGTTCAGGAGCCTCCAGTACTGGTTCAGTAGCCTACAGTACTGGTTCAGGAGCCTCCAGTACTGGTTCAGTAGCCTCCAGTACTGGTTCAGTAGCCTACAGTACTGGTTCAGTAGCCTACAGTACTGGTTCAGGAGCCTCCAGTACTGGTTCAGTAGCCTACAGTACTGGTTCAGTAGCCTCCAGTACTGGTTCAGTAGCCTACAGTACTGGTTCAGTAGCCTCCAGTACTGGTTCAGGAGCCTCCAGTACTGGTTCAGGAGCCTCCAGTACTGGTTCAGGAGCCTCCAGTACTGGTTCAGTAGCCTACAGTACTGGTTCAGGAGCCTCCAGTACTGGTTCAGTAGCCTCCAGTACTGGTTCAGTAGCCTACAGTACTGGTTCAGTAGCCTACAGTACTGGTTCAGGAGCCTCCAGTACTGGTTCAGTAGCCTCCAGTACTGGTTCAGGAGCCTCCAGTACTGGTTCAGGAGCCTCCAGTCTCACCTATACCATCGCTACCACATTCAAAATAAATCGACCATCCATGAACCACTTAATTTGTTAAAAAGGCACATTTAGAGAACGGGGGAACTGGGCATGTACCCCATTCAGGCTTGGGTACGTGAATGGGTACATGCCCAGTATGTACCCACTCAGGCTTGGATACCCACGTGCATGGGGAAATAGTTCGACTGGCGCAACACTGTGAGGGGGAAAATGTGAGAGCATCGTGGAGAAATGTCCATCACCACAATCACCACCACAGGTATCCTCCCACCACAATCACCATCTGCAGGATAACAATCACCCTGCACCCCTACCATACGACACCAAGAGCCCCCATCACCACCCCAATACATGATCACACGAGAGAGAGAGAGAGAGAGAGAGAGAGAGAGAGAGAGAGAGAGAGAGAGAGAGAGAGAGAGAGAGAGAGAGAGAGAGAGAGAGAGAGAGAGAGAGAGAGAGAGACCATCTCTGTGAGGTGTGTGTACCTGTGGACGGAGCTCTCCCTTGGTTACCTGTATATCAACCATGTGTTATGTGTGTGCCCCACAGAGCGCTGGGACAGGGAGCCTTCGGGGAGGTGTACCAGGGCTACCTCAAGAACTACGCCGGCGACTCTGTGGAGATGCCCGTTGCTGTCAAGGTAAGTGTCTCATCACTGCTACGGGGCTCACCATAGACCGTGCTCCCTGGAACCTCTTGTTCCAGGCAGCGGATCTTAAACTACAGTGTCATCACTTCTGTTGGCCTTGTTGGGTCTGTGGGGGCTCCCGGAGGGCGCGTCCTCGCTGTGGCTCTGTCACCTGGTCTGAGTGGCTGGCTTGTGAGTGGGTGAGATGTGAGTGGGTGGGTTGTGAGTGGGTGGGTTGTGAGTAGGTGGGTTGTGAGTGGGTGAGTTGTGAGTGGGTGGGTTGTGAGTTGTGAGTTATGAGTGGGTGGGTTGTGAGTTGTGAGTGGGTGGGTTGTGAGTTGTGAGTGGGTGGGTTGTGAGTTGTGAGTGGGTGGGTTGTGAGTTGTGAGTGGGTGGGTTGTGAGTTGTGAGTGGGTGGGTTGTGAGTTGTGAGTGGGTGGGTTGTGAGTTGTGAGTGGGTGGGTTGTGAGTTATGAGTGGGTGGGTTGTGAGTGGGTGGGTTGTGAGTTGTGAGTGGGTGGGTTGTGAGTTGTGAGTGGGTGGGTTGTGAGTTGTGAGTGGGTGGGTTGTGAGTTGTGAGTGGGTGGGTTGTGAGTTATGAGTGGGTGGGTTGTGAGTGGGTGGGTTGTGAGTTGTGAGTGGGTGGGTTGTGAGTTGTGAGTGGGTGGGTTGTGAGTGGGTGGGTTGTGAGTTGTGAGTGGGTGGGTTGTGAGTTGTGAGTGGGTGAATTGTGAGTGGGTGAGTTGTGAGTTGTGATTGGGTGAGTTGTGAGTTGTGAGTGGGTGAGTTGTGAGTTGTGAGTGGGTGAGTTGTGAGTTGTGAGTGGGTGGGTTGTGAGTGGGTGGGTTGTGAGTGAGTGAGTTGTGAGTTGTGGGTGGGTGAGTTGTGAGTGGGTGGGTTGTGAGTGCAGGCGCGAGTTCAATCCCAATGCATTGCCCCCCACTTTGTATCCTCCTCTCTGAAACTATTCTTGTGTTGTGTTGCAGACACTGCCGGAGATGTCCAGCAACCAGGCGGAGATGGACTTCCTGATGGAGGCGCTCATCATGTCCAAGTTCGCGCACCCTAACATCGTCCACTTCATCGGCGTGTGCTTCGACAAGTTACCTCGCTTCATCGTCCTCGAGCTGCTCTCCGGGGGCGACCTGAAGAGCTTCCTGAGGGAGGCGAGACCCAAGCCGGTGAGTGCCACCTGCTCCCGCTGGGAACACCTTCAGAGTTACTCTGAGAGCTGAGAGCTGGACACTTGAGAGTTGACTGGGGGGGTCCTGGACGGTGTTCAGGAGTGTAGGGATACCTGCTGGCTGGTCAATAAGTTACTGTGGTGTGTTGGTGACCTTCCCGAGGCAGGAAGGTCGTGGTGACCCTCTATAGGGTGACGCCACCACCAAACACCTCTAACCATGTTTACTGATTATATACAATAAATCATTTAAAGTTGATTAAACATTTTGCGGTAATGTGGCCTATCTAAAAAAAATTATGACCAATGTTTGTTCATTTGCTAATGAACTTATTAGGTAATAAATTAGCTAATGGATTAGCTAATTTAATAATAGTTATTTAACGCCAGTAAAAATAATTTGTTAAATAGTTTTAACGTCAAAAATATGTTGAAATAATGTTAATATCAGTTGGTCGACATGGGCCAATAAACATTCCGTAATTTATTCTTATAAGGCCCTGGATAACAGGGGGGGGGGGTAGCAGCTTCAATGGCAGTTTGCTGGACTTGGGAGTATGTCAACTCACAAGTCCTTCTCTCTTGCTTATTAATGTAGTTCTCTTCCTTTCATATTGTTCAGTGAATCTTCTTTCTTTCCTTATTTTCATTACCTTGCATTTATTTGGGTTGAAGTCTATTGGCCATATGAACGACCAACACTGAGCCTCATGCACAACCTCTTGTAACCTCTTGCAATCCTCGTGTGATCTGGTTATTTGTTTCAATTGCAAATCGTTGGAAATATATACATACAGTTACTGTCTGGTTTACGTGGTTTACACAAGGACACTTGAGGGCCGCGTAGGGCTGACCCTTGCGGCACTCCACTTGTCACCTCCCTGTCTCTGGTCTAATCCTGCCAGACACAAATACGTGAAAACACACACACACACACACACACACACACACACACACACACACACACACACACACACACACACACACACACACACACACACACACACACACACACACACACATACACACACACACACACACATACACACACATAGTGTGTAGACCCCTCTATAGGGCCCTGATAGCTGAGTGAACAGCGCTCTGGACTCGTTATCCTAGGTTCCAGGTTCGATACCCGGTGATGGCAGAAACAAAATTGGCAGAATTTCTTTCACACTGATGCCCTTGTAACCTAGAAGTATTACCTGGTAGTTAGACAGCTGTTACGAGGTGCTTCCTGGGGGTGGAGGTGCATTGGAAAAAAAAATAGTAGTAAGTGTTGATTGATTGACAGTTGAGAGGCGGGTCGAAAGAGCAGAGCTCAACCCCCGCAAGCTCAACTAGGTGAATACAACTAGGTGAGTACAGCAGTTCGTGCTCCCAGCAGTTTGTCAACACTTAAATATTTAAATCATGAGCCTTCCTGCCTGGACCTTCAGTCTCCGAGGTGCCAGATGCGCGGTGTAGGCAGGTTTAGAGGGGGGGGGGGGGAAGTATCCCTGCTTGCTGGGGAGGGGCAGAAGGAAGGTACCTATCAAGAGAAAGCACCAAGCCATTACGACTATATAGCACTTGAAAGGGGTGAGGACAAGGGTTTGGGATGGGACGAGGGTAAGGAATGGTGCCCAACCACTTGGACGGTCGGGGATTGAACACAGACCTGCAAGTAGCGAGACCGTCGCTCTACCATCCAGCCCAAGTGGGAAGGGGGAGAAGGAAGGCCTCACTGGTTGCTGGGGGGGGGGGAGGCTCTGGCAACATATTTAGACCCCCCATTTTGCATGGTTTAAAAAAAGCGGATTGCATTTTTTGCAGTGCGACATCATATTCCCCTCTGACTATTGCATCAACACTAACAGGACTGTCTTACCTTGGTGAGGCTGTTTGAGTGTTGGGGACAATATTATTGTCCCCAATATTATTGTGATATTGAGGGGCAAGATGGCGTGGGCTGGTGCCTCTACTCGCTCCTGTAGCTCCTGTCACAGCCACCTCTAACGTCTGAGCCCCGCTATACAATCGCTAGTCACTTGTTGCAATGGCTTGCAACTGCCTTGTACGGACGGTGGGCGAGGCGCGTATGACAGTACCTGGCACCCTGGGACAGTACCTGGCACCCTGGTGACTGTACCTGGCACCCTGGTGACTGTACCTGGCACCCTGGTGACTGTACCTGGCACCCTGGTGACAGTACCTGGCACCCTGGGGACAGTACCTGGCACCCTGGTGACAGTACCTGGCACCCTGGTGACAGTACCTGGCACCCTGGGGACAGTACCTGGCACCCTGGTGAGAGTACCTGGCACCCTGGTGACAGTACCTGGCACCCTGGTGACAGTACCTGGCACCCTGGTGACTGTACCTGGCACCCTGGTAAGAGTACCTGGCACCCTGGGGACAGTACCTGGCACCCTGGTGACAGTATCTGGCACCCTGGTGACAGTACCTGGCACCCTGGTGACAGTACCTGGCACCCTGGTGACTGTACCTGGCACCCTGGGGACAGTACCTGGCACCCTGGTGACTGTACCTGGCACCCTGGTGACAGTACCTGGCACCCTGGTGACAGTACCTGGCACCCTGGGGACAGTACCTGGCACCCTGGTGACTGTACCTGGCACCCTGGTAAGAGTACCTGGCACCCTGGGGACAGTTCCTGGCACCCTGGTGACAGTACCTGGCACCCTGGTGACAGTACCTGGCACCCTGGTGACAGTACCTGGCACCCTGGTGACAGTACCTGGCACCCTGGGGACAGTACCTGGCACCCTGGTGACAGTACCTGGCACCCTGGTGACTGTACCTGGCACCCTGGTGAGAGTACCTGGCACCCTGGTGACAGTACCTGGCACCCTGGTGACAGTACCTGGCACCCTGGTGACAGTACCTGGCACCCTGGGGACAGTACCTGGCACCCTGGTGACAGTACCTGGCACCCTGGTGACAGTACCTGGCACCCTGGTGACTGTACCTGGCACCCTGGTGACAGTACCTGGCACCCTGGTGACTGTACCTGGCACCCTGGTGACAGTACCTGGCACCCTGGTGACAGTACCTGGCACCCTGGGGACAGTACCTGGCACCCTGGTGACAGTACCTGGCACCCTGGTGACAGTACCTGGCACCCTGGTGACAGTACCTGGCACCCTGGTGACAGTACCTGGCACCCTGGGGACAGTACCTGGCACCCTGGTGACAGTACCTGGCACCCTGGTGACTGTACCTGGCACCCTGGTGACAGTACCTGGCACCCTGGTGACAGTACCTGGCACCCTGGTGACAGTACCTGGCACCCTGGTGACAGTACCTGGCACCCTGGTGACAGGACCTGGCACCCTGGTGACAGTACCTGGCACCCTGGTGACAGTACCTGGCACCCTGGGGACAGTACCTGGCACCCTGGTGACAGTACCTGGCACCCTGGTGACTGTACCTGGCTCCCTGGTGACAGTACCTGGCACCCTGGTGACTGTACCTGGCACCCTGGTGACAGTACCTGGCACCCTGGTGACTGTACCTGGCACCCTGGTGACAGTACCTGGCACCCTGGTGACTGTACCTGGCACCCTGGTGACTGTACCTGGCACCCTGGTGACAGTACCTGGCACCCTGGTGACTGTACCTGGCACCCTGGTGACTGTACCTGGCACCCTGGTGACTGTACCTGGCACCCTGGTGACTGTACCTGGCACCCTGGTGACGCAGAACTAATTACAGAAGAATGCATGGAGCTGCCTCTGGCGTTGTGTTTACAGGCGAACAGCTGATAGTTTTGGCGGGAAATGTCTATTGCATAGTTCTTGTCTTATGAAGCGACCCGCCCACCAGCCCCTGACGGCCACCAGCCCCTGACGCCCACCAGCCCCTGACGCCCACCTGCCCCTGACGCCCACCAGCCCCTGACGCCCACCAGCCCCTGACGCCCACCAGCCCCTGACGCCCACCTGCCCCTGACGCCCACCAGCCCCTGACGCCCACCAGCCCTGACGCCCACCAGCCCCTGACGCCCACCTGCCCCTGACGCCCACCAGCCCCTGACGCCCACCTGCCCCAGACGCCCACCTGCCCCTGACGCCCACCAGCCCCTGACGCCCACCAGCCCCTGACGCCCACCTGCCCCTGACGCCCACCTGCCCCTGACGCCCACCTGCCCCTGACGCCCACCTGCCCCTGACGCCCACCTGCCCCAGACGCCCACCGGCCCCTGACGCCCACCTGCCCCAGACGCCCACCTGCCCCTGACGCCCACCTGCCCCAGACGCCCACCTGCCCCAGACGCCCACCTGCCCCTGACGCCCACCTGCCCTGACGCCCACCTGCCCCTGACGCCCACCTGCCCCAGACGCCCACCTGCCCCTGACGCCCACCTGCCCCTGACGCCCACCTGCCCCAGACGCCCACCGGCCCCTGACGCCCACCTGCCCCTGACGCCCACCTGCCCCTGACGCCCACCTGCCCCTGACGCCCACCTCCAGTGAGCGCCCGGCTTGGTGTCATGTGGAGGATATCCTAAAGTTGTGATGTTGGTCTCCAGCGGTGGTGGTGGTGGTGGTGGTGGTGGTGGTGGTGGTGGTGGTGGTGGTGGTGGTGGTGGTGGTGGTGGTGGTGGTGGTGGTGGTGGTGGTGGTGGTGGTGGTGGTGGTGGTGGTGGTGGTGGTGGTGGTGGTGGTGGTGTGGTGGTGGTGGTGGTGGTGGTGGTGGTGGTGGTGGTGGTGGTGGTGGTGGTGGTGGTGGTGGTGGTGGTGGTGGTGGTGGTGGTGGTGGTGGTGGTGGTGGTGGTGGTGGTGGTGGTGGTGGTGGTGGTGGTGGTGGTGGTGGTGGTGGTGGTGGTGGTGGTGGTGGTGGTGGTGGTGGTGGTGGTGGTGGTGGTGGTGGTGGTGGTGGTGGTGGTGGTGGTGGTGGTGGTGGTGGTGGTGGTGGTGGTGGTGGTGGTGGTGGTGGTGGTGGTGGTGGTGGTGGTGGTGGTGGTGGTGGTGGTGGTGGTGGTGGTGGTGGTGGTGGTGGTGGTGGTGGTGGTGGTGGTGGTGGTGGTGGTGGTGGTGGGGTGGTGGTGGTGGTGGTGGTGGTGGTGGTGGTGATGGTGGTGGTGGTGGTGGGGTGGTGGTGGTGGTGGTGGTGGTGGTGGTGGTGGTGGTGGTGGTGGTGGTGGTGGTGGTGGTGGTGGTGGTGGTGGTGATGGTGGTGGTGGTGGTGTGGTGGTGGTGATGGTGGTGGTGGTGGTGGTGGTGGTGGTGGTGGTGTGTGGTGGTGGTGGTGGTGGTGGTGGTGGTGGTGGTGGTGGTGGTGGTGGTGGTGGTGGTGGTGGTGGTGATGGTGGTGGTGGTGGTGGTGGTGGTGGTGGTGGTGGTGGTGGTGGTGGTGGTGGTGGTGGTGGTGGTGGTGGTGGTGGTGGTGGTGTGGTGGTGGTGGTGATGGTGGTGGTGGTGGTGGTGGTGGTGGTGGTGGTGGTGGTGGTGGTGATGGTGGTGGTGGTGTGGTGATGGTGGTGGTGGTGATGGTGGTGATGGTGATGGTGTGATGGTGGTGGTGGTGGTGATGGTGGTGGTGGTGGTGGTGATGGTGGTGGTGGTGGTGGTGGTGGTGGTGGTGGTGGTGGTGGTGGTGGTGGTGGTGGTGGTGGTGGTGGTGGTGGTGGTGGTGATGGTGGTGGTGGTGGTGGTGGTGGTGGTGGTGGTGGTGGTGGTGGTGGTGGTGGTGGTGGTGGTGGTGGTGGTGGTGGTGGTGGTGGTGGTGGTGGTGGTGGTGGTGGTGGTGGTGGTGGTGGTGGTGCTGGTGATGGTGGTGCTGGTGCTGGTGATGGTGGTGGTGATGATGATGGTGGTGGTGCTGGTGATGGTGGTGGTGGTGGTGGTGGTGGTGGTGGTGGTGGTGGTGGTGATGATGGTGGTGGTGCTGGTGATGGTGGTGGTGCTGGTGATGGTGGTGCTGGTGATGGTGGTGGTGGTGGTGGTGATGATGATGGTGGTGGTGGTGGTGCTGGTGCTGGTGATGGTGGTAGTGGTGGTAGTGGTGGTGATGGTGGTAGTGGTGGTGGTGACTTCCTGCAACCGCCCTCATTTCTCCTACCACTATTCACCACCACCACCACCACCTAATCAGGTGTGACACAGGCAGTTGTACACCTATTTCCTTCAGTCATCACTGTAACAACTTGTAGTGTGCAAGTTGTTACAGTGATGTAACAACTTACAAACAGTTTACAATGTAAACAGTTTGCAACTGTTAGCACAGTTGTCAAGTTCAAGATTCTGAACTTGACAACTGTGAAGAGTTTTATATCACGGATATATCTAACTTCTAAATCTAAATCTATAATTTGACTATACAGTTTCAAATTTGACTATTCAGACTATACAATCACCAACTCTCATTACAATCACCAACACCACCATTACAATCACCAACACCCCCATTACAATCACCAACACCCCATTGCAATCACCAACACCCCCATTACAATCACCAACACCCCATTACAATCATCAACACCCCCATTACAATCACCAACACCCCCATTACAATCACCAACACTTATTACAATCACCAAACACCCCATTACAATCACCAACACCCCCATTACAATCACCAACACCCCCATTACAATCACCAACACCCCCATTACAATCACCAACACCCCCATTGCAATCACCAACTCTCATTACAATCACCAACACCCCCAGTACAATCACCAACACCCCCATTACAATCACCAACTCTCATTACAATCACCAACACCCCCATTACAATCACCAACACCCCCATTACAATCACCAACACGCCCATTACAATCACCAACACCCCCATTACAATCACCAACACCCCCATTACAATCACCAACACGCCCATTGCAATCACCAACACCCCATAACAATCGCCAACACCCCCATTACAATCACCAACACCCCCATTACAATCACCAACACCCCCATTACAATCACCAACACCCCATTACAATCACCAACACGCCCATTACAATCACCAACACCCCCATTACAATCACCAACACCCCCATTACAATCACCAACACGCCCATTGCAATCACCAACACCCCCATTACAATCACCAACACCCCCATTACAATCACCAACACGCCCATTGCAATCACCAACACCCCATAACAATCACCAACACCCCCATTACAATCACCAACACGCCCATTACAATCACCAACACCCCCATTACAATCACCAACACCCCCATTACAATCACCAACACGCCCATTACAATCACCAACACCCCCATTACAATCACCAACACCCCCATTACAATCACCAACACGCCCATTGCAATCACCAACACCCCATAACAATCACCAACACCCCCATTACAATCACCAACACCCCGTGGTGACAGACTGTACAAAATTCTGACAGTGATTTACAATGAGTGACAAATCCATTTCTTCAACAGTCATAGAATGGCCTCAAGAATGGCTTTTTATCCACGTGGACTGTACCACACAGTAACCCAGAGCGAGCGGATGGTATAGGATTATCTATAGATATCTGGCTTTTCCTGCGTCACAGACGGAAGTGCTAGTGTAGAACTTTGCCTCAAGACGTTGCTGGGGTTGATCTTGCAATGAACTTCTTGAGTGGAAGAAGAAGGCCTACAATTTGTAGAGGGAAGAGAAATGCCTCTCTCTCTCTCTGGGTACAGGTGGTAGATCTGATATATAATGAGTTCAGGTGAAGTTTAATAACCCATTTTGAACAGTGTTGATGGTCGATATCCCTGTTGTACGGGTTGTAATATCCCTGTTGTACGGGTTGTAATATCCCGGTTGTACGGGTTGTAATATCCCGGTTGTATGGGTTGTAATATCCCGGTTGTATGGGTTGTAATATCCCGGTTGTACGGGTTGTAATATCCCGGTTGTATGGGTTGTAATATCCCGGTTGTACGGGTTGTAATATCCCTGTTGCACGGGTTGTAATATCCCGGTTGTACGGGTTGTAATATCCCGGTTGTATGGGTTGTAATATCCCGGTTGTACGGGTTGTAATATCCCGGTTGTACGGGTTGTAATATCCCGGTTGTACGGGTTGTAATATCCCGGTTGTACGGGTTGTAATATCCCGGTTGTACGGGTTGTAATATCCCGGTTGTACGGGTTGTAATATCCCGGTTGTACGGGTTGTAATATCCCTGTTGCACGGGTTGTAATATCCCGGTTGTACGGGTTGTAATATCCCGGTTGTATGGGTTGTAATATCCCGGTTGTACGGGTTGTAATATCCCGGTTGTACGGGTTGTAATATCCCTGTTGCACGGGTTGTAATATCCCGGTTGTATGGGTTGTAATATCCCGGTTGTACGGGTTGTAATATCCCGGTTGTACGGGTTGTAATATCCCGGTTGTATGGGTTGTAATATCCCGGTTGTATGGGTTGTAATATCCCGGTTGTACGGGTTGCACAGCCGAGCAGAAATTCGATATCCTTGTTGCCCGTTGCATAGCCAGGCTGGGCAGAGAAATTATTGATTGTGATCTACCTGATGCTGCGTCGTAGAACTCTTTAAGTCCTCAAGCTTAACTGCTGCTCCCTTTGTTTAGTGCGTTGGGAGCTCTTAGTGCGTTGGACGCTCTTAGTGCGTTGGGAGCTCTTAGTGCGTTGGACGCTCTTAGTGCGTTGGACGCTCTTACTGCGTTGGACGCCCTTAGTGCGTTGGACGCTCTTAGTGCGTTGGACGCTCTTAGTGCGTTGGACGCTCTTAGTGCGTTGGGAGCTCTTAGTGCGTTGGACGCTCTTAGTGCGTTGGACGCTCTTAGTGCGTTGGACGCTCTTAGTGCGTTGGGAGCTCTTAGTGCGTTGGGAGCTCTTAGTGCGTTGGACGCTCTTAGTGCGTTGGGAGCTCTTAGTGCGTTGGACGCTCTTAGTGCGTTGGACGCTCTTAGTGCGTTGGGAGCTCTTAGTGCGTTGGACGCTCTTAGTGCGTTGGAAGCTCTTAGTGCGTTGGACGCTCTTAGTGCGTTGGACGCTCTTAGTGCGTTGGACGCTCTTAGTGCGTTGGGAGCTCTTAGTGCGTTGGACGCTCTTAGTGCGTTGGACGCTCTTACTGCGTTGGACGCTCTTAGTGCGTTGGAAGCTCTTAGTGCGTTGGACGCTCTTAGTGCGTTGGACGCTCTTAGTGCGTTGGACGCTCTTAGTGCGTTGGGAGCTCTTAGTGCGTTGGACGCTCTTAGTGCGTTGGGAGCTCTTAGTGCGTTGGAAGCTCTTAGTGCGTTGGACGCTCTTAGTGCGTTGGGAGCTCTTAGTGCGTTGGAAGCTCTTACTGCGTTGGACGCTCTTAGTGCGTTGGGAGCTCTTAGTGCGTTGGACGCTCTTAGTGCGTTGGGAGCTCTTAGTGCGTTGGACGCTCTTAGTGCGTTGGACGCTCTTAGTGCGTTGGGAGCTCTTAGTGCGTTGGACGCTCTTAGTGCGTTGGCAGCTTATAGTGCGTTGGCAGCTTATAGTGCGTTGGACGCTCTTAGTGCGTTGGACGCTCTTAGTGCGTTGGGAGCTCTTAGTGCGTTGGAAGCTCTTAGCGCGTTGGACGCTCTTAGTGCGTTGGACGCTCTTAGTGCGTTGGACGCTCTTAGTGCGTTGGAAGCTCTTAGTGCGTTGGACGCTCTTAGTGCGTTGGACGCTCTTAGTGCGTTGGAAGCTCTTAGTGCGTTGGAAGCTCTTAGTGCGTTGGAAGCTCTTAGTGCGTTGGAAGCTCTTAGTGCGTTGGACGCTCTTAGTGCGTTGGAAGCTCTTAGTGCGTTAGAAGCTCTTAGTGCGTTGGAAGCTCTTAGTGCGTTGGAAGCTCTTAGTGCGTTGGAAGCTCTTAGTGCGTTGGAAGCTCTTAGTGCGTTGGAAGCTCTTAGTGCGTTGGAAGCTCTTAGTGCGTTGGAAGCTCTTAGTGCGTTGGAAGCTCTTAGTGCGTTGGCAGCTTATAGTGCGTTGGAAGCTCTTAGTGCGTTGGAAGCTCTTAGTGCGTTGGAAGCTCTTAGTGCGTTGGAAGCTCTTAGTGCGTTGGAAGCTCTTAGTGCGTTGGATGCTTTGCCTCCCTGTCCCTTGAGTGTTGGTGGGTGCCTGCCTGTCCCTTGAGTGTTGGTGGGTGCCTGCTTGTCCCTTGAGTGTTGGTGGGTGCCTGCCTGTCCCTTGAGTGTTGGTGGGTGCCTGCCTGTCCCTTGAGTGCTGGTGGGTGCCTGCCTGTCCCTTGAGTGCTGGTGGGTGCCTGCCTGTCCCTTGAGTGCTAGGGGGGTGCCTGCCTGTCCCTTGAGTGTTGGTGGGTGCCTGCCTGTCCCTTGAGTGCTGGTGGGTGCCTGCCTGTCCCTTGAGTGTTGGTGGGTGCCTGCCTGTCCCTTGAGTGCTGGTGGGTGCCTGCCTGTCCCTTGAGTGTTGGTGGGTGCCTGCCTGTCCCTTGAGTGCTGGTGGGTGCCTGCCTGTCCCTTGAGTGTTGGTGGGTGCCTGCCTGTCCCTTGAGTGTTGGTGGGTGCCTGCCTGTCCCTTGAGTGTTGGGGGTGCCTGCCTGTCCTTGAGTGCTGGTGGGTGCCTGCCTGTCCCTTGAGTGTTGGTGGGTGCCTGCCTGTCCCTTGAGTGCTGGTGGGTGCCTGCCTGTCCCTTGAGTGTTGGTGGGTGCCTGCCTGTCCCTTGAGTGTTGGTGGGTGCCTGCCTGTCCCTTGAGTGTTGGTGGGGTGCCTGCCTGTCCCTTGAGTGCTGGGTGGGTGCCTGCCTGTCCCTTGAGTGCTGGTGGGTGCCTGCCTGTCCCTTGAGTGCTAGGGGGGTGCCTGCCTGTCCTTGAGTGTTGGTGGGTGCCTGCCTGTCCCTTGAGTGCTGGTGGGTGCCTGCCTGTCCCTTGAGTGTTGGTGGGTGCCTGCCTGTCCCTTGAGTGCTGGTGGTGCCTGCCTGTCCCTTGAGTGTTGGTGGGTGCCTGCCTGTCCCTTGAGTGTTTGTGGGGTGCCTGCCTGTCCCTTGAGTGTTGGTGGGTGCCTGCCTGTCCCTTGAGTGCTGGTGGGTGCCTGCCTGTCCCTTGAGTGCTGGTGGGTGCCTGCCTGTCCCTTGAGTGCTGGTGGGTGCCTGCCTGTCCCTTGAGTGTTGGTGGGTGCCTGCCTGTCCCTTGAGTGCTGGTGGGTGCCTGCCTGTCCCTTGAGTGCTGGTGGGTGCCTCTCTCTCTCTCTCTCTCTCTCCCCTCCACAAGTCGTGACCACTGATCCGTTAAGGTGTAGTTGTTAGCCTCATAACTATGGGGCAGAGTTTGGTCACCAGGTGGTCCTCAGCTCCGCCATCTTCATCACCACGAATTTGTCTTGTTACCTCAGTACTCACCTAATTGTGCTTGCTGGGGATGTGCTTTAGCTCATTAGTCCCGCCTCGTAGTTTCAATAGGCTGATGTATAGGTTCCAGGGGCCTAATAGGCTCCGTCACATGTACATTGCCAGGTGTGTACGGAGCCTCCACCGCCTCCCTTACTGGCACAATCTATATGTTCACTCCTCAGCAAATTGTTTCTATGGCCTCTATGGCTCATTTTGGTATTTAATTTCCACTAGTGTCTATTTCTTCATGTACCATCAATTCTAAATTATGTCCTTCCGTGCCCAGTCAGTCTCCCTGAGAATTATGAATGTGGTGATCATGTCTCCAGTAACTCAGGTGTCAGGTGTCACACACTGGAGAGTGTAGGCCAGCACTACATATACCACCAACTCTCACCATTGTCTACTCCATAAGAAACAAAATAGATTATATTACCCAGAACCAGAGGAACACGAGCAATGAAATCTATTGAGGCCGATGCATAGAAAACGTCAACATTAGGGTTCTTTAATATTTACTAAAACGTCGCATTTTTAACGGATTTGGTCGATTCCTTAAAGCATGAGACATATTAGGTTCAGAGGAAGGATTGTATAATTATTGGTTTGATAATTTTCCATGTGGCATAAATTATTTATTTTTACCTTTCCCAGCTTCATTACCTTGCACTTGGTAATGTTAATGTCTAGTAGCCACGGGTCAGCCTGTAGTTTACTGCAATTTTTCCCGTTGTATCACTACTGGTAAGTTTGTTATAAGGAGGAAGATAGGCCTAGTGCTGACCCTGTGGGACCATCACCGGAGCCACCACCATCACCACCACCACCACCCACCACCACAACACTATCACCACCACCCACCACCCACCACCACCACCACCCACCACCACAACACTATCACCACTATCATCACCACCATCATCACCACCACCACCATCATCACCACCACCACCATCACCACCACCACCACCCACCACCACAACACTATCACCACTATCATCACCACCATCATCACCACCACCACCATCATCACCACCACCACCATCATCACCACCACCACCATCATCACCACCACCACCACCCCACCACCACAACACTATCACCACTATCAAAAACCACCATCATCACCACCCCAACCACCATCACCACCACCCCCCACAACACAACACTATCACCACTATCATCACCACCATCATCATCATCACCACCACCACCACCCCCAAACCCACCACCCACCACCACACACCTATCACCCACTATCATCACCTCCACTCCATCAATCACCACCACCATCATCACCACCACCCACCCCCACCACCACCACCACCACAACCACCACCCACCACCACAACACTATCACCACTATCATCACCACCATCATCACCACCACCACCACCACCACCACCACCACCACCCACCACCACAACACTATCACCACTATCATCACCACCATCATCACCACCACCACCATCATCACCACCACCACCACCACCACCACCACCACCATCACCACAATCACCACCACCACCACCACCACCACCACCATCACCACCATCACCATCACCACCACCACCATCATCACCACCATCACCAACACCACCATCATCACCACCACCACCATCATCACCACCACCACCACCCACCACCACCGCCCACCACCACCGCCCCATCATCACCACCACCATCATCATCACCACCACCATCATCACCACCACCGCCACCAACCACCACCACCACCAACACACCACCATCATCACCACACCACATCATCATCATCAACCACCACCACCATCATCACCACCACCACCACCACCACCACCACCGCCACCACCACCGCCACCCACCACCAACCACCAACCACCACCACCACCACCACCACCACCACCACCACCACCGCCACCAACCGCCCACCACAACCACACCACCCCCACCACCACACCACCACCACCACCACCACCGACACCACCACCAACCACCACCACCACCAACACCACCCACCACCACCACCACCACACCATCACCACACCACCACCACACCACCACCACCACCACCACCACCACCACCACCACAACCACCACCACCACCACACCACCACCACCACCACCATCATCATCACCACCACCACCACAACCACCACCCACCACCACAACCACCACACCACCACCACCACCACCACCACCACCACCACCACATCACCCACCACCACCACCACCATCATCACCACCACACCACCACCACCACAACCACCACCACCACCACCCCCACCACCACCACCACCACCACCGCCACCACACCACCACCAACCACCCACCACACCACCACCACCACCATCACCACCACCTACCACCACCACCACCACCACCACCACCATCACCACCACAACCACCACCCCACCACCACCACCACAACCACCACCACCACCACCACTCACCACCACCACCACCACCACCACCAACCAACCACCACCACAACCACCACACCACCACCACCACCATCATCACCACCACCACCACCACCACCACCACACCCACCACACCACCACCACCACCACACCACCAACACCACCATCACCACCACCACCACAACCACCAACACCACCACCACCACCACCACCACCACAACCACCACCACCACCACCACCAACCACCACCACCACCACCACCACCACCACCACCACCACACCACCACCACCATCATCATCACCACACACCACCACCACCACCACCACCACCACCCCACCACCACCACCACAACCACCACCCTGGGTTATATTTCTCTTTACTTTACGGGGAGGTTACTTGTGTGTCCGCCCCCTTGTGCCCAGGACCGGCCGTCGGCGCTGACGATGAGGGACCTGCTGGCGTGCGCCATGGACGTGGCGAAGGGCTGCGAGTACCTGGAGGAGAACCACTTCATCCACAGGGACATCGCCGCCAGGAACTGCCTCCTCACCACCAAGGGCCCGGGCAGAGTAGTCAAGATCGCCGACTTCGGCATGGCGCGCGATATTTACAGGTAAGAGGAGTACCTGTGTACCGCTCCTCCCCAACCCCCCCTACTCCTCACACTCACACACACACACACACACACACACACACACACACACACACACACACACACACACACACACACACACACACACACACACACACACACACACACACACACAAAAGAAATCTGTACACCTGAGATCTTGAGTTTTAGTGAATATGATCCTGATTTGATTGCAATAGTAGAAACGAAAATGAACGATATGATCTCTGATGCAATATTCCCAGGGGGATTCCAAGTGATAAGGAAAGTGATAAGGATCCAAGTGATACATAGAGACATTGTAGAGAGCAACAACAGTCGCACACAGAATGAGAGCTAAACTACTAGTCTTGGGGGACCTAAATCATGGAGAGATTGACTGGAAATCCAGAAATCCTCATGATGAGGAAGAAACATGGGGAGTGAGATTAGTGGAAGTTGTAGAAAGTAACTTCTTAACACAACATGTAAAGGTTGAGACGTGAGAAAGTGGAGGAGATACACCAAGTCTACTGGTGTTGATCTTCACCCAGAACGAGGAAGACAGTGAGAACTTAGAGTATTAATACCACCAGGAACAAGTGACCATTGTGTGGTGGTAGTACACTACATGCTGGAGCTCAGGACAGTGCCCTTAAGACCAGGAGTCAGGGAAGGGAGAGCAGCAGACTATATAACAGCAGACAACATGACAGTAAGAGAGTGTCTGGGAAGTGTACACTGGGAGGAGGACCTTACAGGGAACACCGTCCAGGAAATGATGGACCAAGTAAACCTGAAGTACTCACAGGCAGAAGACAGGTCCACGCCACCATTAAGGGATAAAAGTAGTAGAACATATAATAACCTGAGGCTCAAGAGACAGTGTCAGGAAGCAAAGTAACACAGCAAGAGGGAGTGGAGGAAATAGAGAAGATAAAGGACAGAGGTAAAACGGGTTACATGCAACACGGCCCACGAATGACGACATCAACATTAGAAGATTGGCAGAAAGAAACTATCAAAATAATATTGTCACCAAAAGCAAAGAGACAGAAACTCCCACATAACCGTATAAGAAGGAAAATGACAGTGAATGACAAAGTGTGACCGGGTTAAGAAAAAGGGGGGAGGCCAGTATACAGAAAATGATAAAGACATTTGTG